>JAHZNJ010001050.1:0-10200 GCA_027744475.1 Lepidocyrtus cf. sotoi NNG-2020 | reverse complement strand
CCTTTAGAGAAGAAGAAACAGAGTAACAGTTACAGGCTTTCTTTCACAACAACACTTTCTCTTTTAGCTTTCTCTTGTTTTGCTTACTTTTTGTTATGGACCTTCCTTCTTAAAGGAAGCAGGCCGAACTAAAATTGAACTTCAGTGATATTTTACTCTGTTCAGTAGTTAACGAATTGCCGCTGTTAGTTGCACATGATACCAAACGTCTGCACTAGCTATACAGCTCGAGCAACAACTTTTTTTGCCTCTGGTAACTTGACTGGCATTGTTTCACATTTTGTTGTCCTTGGCTGGGAGAGAACCCATTTTAAACCTTGACTAAAAAATCAAAAATAAATTTTTAAATCAGATTTGGGCAATTCATGCAAAAGCGTATGAATTTTTTTGTTAGCGTCATAAATTAGAAGAAAACTGAATGACGTTTTTAATATTCTATCAATCTTTTTGCTTTTTACTTTTGCGTTTCGAAATCCCATCGCATTAAAATATAAGATTAAGAGGGGAAAATAAACGAAACATTTCAAACCCCAGACTCACTAAAAATAAGTATTACGAGGACAGAATACTTTCATAACTATCCAGACTGTCTATATGTTCTGTCGTTCTTAAATTGAAGGCCGAATTACCTAAGAATAAATCGGCTTAATAGAGCACGTACTGTTTGCGACTAAAAGCTCACAAATCGTGTACGTTCTTCCTTACAAAAACGGGTTTATTGGATTAACTTTTCTAGCGTCTCGTTCTCGTCTCTATTTTTTCTTGTTTGATAAACATGATAGTTATTCCATTCCCATCATCTTACGTTACTTTTCGTTAATTAATAATATAACAAAAATCTGAAACACCACGCACGGGAGAAAGACATGCGTCAAATAGATTGACATTGAGTTGAAAGGAAGACTTTGAGTGAAAGCAAACAACTAAGTAAGTAGGTAAACAGTTGGAATCGTTTGCTATTGGATTTATGACGCTACAGTACTGAGCTATGTAGCTTATGCTTGGTCGACTAGTTTTTCCAGTAATTGTACAGACTCATGATAATTACTTGAGATGATTAACCTACATTCCAATACGACACGACTTCCTCTTCCTTCCTTTTCTTTTCCTTAGCAAAAATAAAACTGTTTTACTTACCTTGTAGCCAAAATGTTTAGCTCGTGTACATATGACTGTTCCAAACCCAATCAGGTGATGATAACTAAAAATGTACGGACACTACAGTAATTACGACAGTACCCGCAGCGTGAACAATTGATGGATTCGATTTTTCTCCGAACAACATTTACTTTGTAACAGTTAAACATTGCAGAAGATGCCAATTTCTTCTTTTTCTGTTTTTGCCAGACAGTCTTTAACATGCAAATGATGATTAACTTTGAGTTGAAACTTTTTAGCTTTTTTCTTGCATTATTTTTTGTTTGTTGCCGTGCATGCTCGTTTGTTTTATGATTATTTACAGAATTTATGTGATTACCTTGAGCCTTAACTTCCAGTGCCAAAGCGTTCTCAGCTTTTTTCTGACACGTTCCCGTTAAAGAAGCTCAAGGTTAAAATGTGCACTATGCTATAAACAAGAACACATTTGCATAAACTTGGAAACATTTGCTTTCCCCGAAAATTGAAGAGAATAAATTGTATGCAACAAAGCAAGAACAGCGCATCCAAGCAGAAACTACTGCCAAAACTAACAACACGTACGGATCTTAATTTAATTTTTAGTACAAGACATTTTCATTAGTTTCATTCATTCTTTACTTTCATAAATGTATAATGCCTATAATTTATTGTGACTTTCGCTTTCACCCTTTCTTTCACAAAACAACTACGGCAGGACACTTCACATTAATCTGGAATTACTTGACCTTCAAACGACGATAAGGAAATGACAGAAGCGAATGAGTATCTTCCTCTTTTTTATAGCAATTTTTTTGTTATATTGCCGCCACGTACTTTCGTTTTTACATTTTGTTCCGTAGTAGATAGAAGAAAGATTAGCTCTTTATTAAACATGACGTTAATTTGCCTTGAAATATCAACCATGCATGAAATACACAGCTCCTCACTCACCTTCCAGCTGTATTGTATCGTAACCATATACTTCCTGCAATTGTTTTCAGCACTATTCTTTCATCTATGTACAGATAAACGAAACGTAATTGTCTTTCTTGATGCACAGTTCATAGCTTTCTGTTTATTTTCCAACAAAACTGAAAAAATATTATTTTCATCTCTAGCAGAAGGATTCAAATATGCATTTCCTTCATCCACTCACTAGTATGAGAAAATAATATTATTATGTATTTACCTAAATCATTACGTTTTCTTCGTAAGCGATAAGCAAAGCATAATATTTTGCTGCTCAATTGCTTCGCTCGGCAGAGTCTGTCAGATTCAGGAGAGGTAGTCAGGTTTTTGACAAGCTGCATGATATATTCTTTCCTATTCCTTCCACCCGCACCATTCTACTCTTTGCAAGACTATTGTATTGCATACTATTCAACATGAGAAGGGTTTGAATAGGTTGAATTCGATCCTTGATTTAATAGAATTTTTTCTTTCAATACAAATCACCCAACTGCGTAAGCTAGGAGAACGAAAGTGATTTGTTATTCCATTTTCCTATCTGTGACTATAATAATAAGAGGATGAAAAGAATTTACTTACAGAACGACGACGGAGATTTTTGAATTTGAATAAATATACCCACGTGTTTTTTTCATAAGCATGAAGAAGAAAAAATCCATNATTTTTGAATTTGAATAAATATACCCACGTGTTTTTTCATAAGCATGAAGAAGAAAAAAATCCATTCCTTAAATTTTTATACGTATGTATGTGAATAAGATTAAATAAAAAACTGGAGTGAAAATAGAAATCCGTATTATTATTATTATCTTGCAATGTAACAACGTTTACGTACAAACGCTTTGAAAAAAGTAAAACTTCAGAGTTCTGTGTTTCATATTTTTTTAGCTTTTGTTCATTTACTCATGTGGAAATCATCAGAATCTCTTTTCTCCATAAAAGTAGGTGAATTATTATTATAAGTAGGATCAGAATTGAATAGAAGACGTAAAAATATAAAACGCTGCTTACTTGGTTATGCTGTGCGAGTATGCATATATTTCAGTTTCAGTTCTTCTCTTTCGCTGAAGCTTAAATTGTACTTTCTCAGTGGTTGGTTGTCTTCATGCGTATTCTGTTTTCTGATGGATTTGACACACATTGCATCGTAATAGAATACGAAAATAGTTTTCTACTGACTTCTATTTTGGCTTAGAGAGATTATTTTACATACTCAAAGAGGGAGGAAGTAAAGTAGGTATGTATGGTTTTTGGTTTTGTCACATCGTTTAAGTAAGCAGATATTCCCTTAAATATCCAGCGTAGCATGCATGGAGTTTCCAATAATTTCACTTGAATATTTCCGTCTCACCGAGAAACTGGTTCGCTTCAACCTATATCGCTTCACATTCAATATAACAATATTATTTTACTTTCTTCTTTCTTGCACAAAGAGGATTTGCGTGCGTGATGATAACATTTCACCGACAACAAATCTTTTTCCTTTGCTATATGCTACTGCTTGCTGCTACGACTAGCATGCGTTATTAGGTGGAGTATGCAATTTCAAACAAAATGTATCTACTTATCTACTTGTATTTGAATATTATTATGAGAAAGGGTTGTATAAACAATTGTGTACATCTGCTAGAGATTTAGCTTCCGCCTTTTCACGTACCATCATATCATCATATATTATTATTATAAACAAGTTCTATCACTGTAATACTTCCACTTCCTTCTAAAACCTTGCTTTTACTTCTAAAACGTTAAGCAAATAGTAAGTATACAGTAGAAGAGCTAAACGGTCACGGCCGTTTTTCAAATTTCTGAGGAAAGGAAATGAAGATGATGTTTATAAGTATTTGGTTGAAGAAAGTTAAAAATGTATTTCTGCAAAATCAAAGCTGTTAACTGTGAAGGCTGCACTACTTTGTTATTAGATGTAAACAATAAAAACTGTATACAGATATTTAACTGCATTTTTATTATGCAGATGACATGACGGAACTGGAAAAGGAATAGCCTCAATTTGCATACTAGATATCTTCCATGGGATTAGTTTTCCCCGTGGGAAATGTTGACTTAGAATAAATGCTGATATAAAATTCTTATGTCTTTTGAACATTTTGTGCCTAAAATTAGTTTGTGCAATATATAAACACAAGAAATTTCTGTGCAATTCTGACACTGAGAAAAGTAAACAATAAAAAAGGAATTTGCTTGCTCAATATTCAACTGAAAAGAACTTAACGCTTAACAGTAAAGTGGGAACGAGAAGTAGATTATTAACAAAAACAATATTATGAGTTCATGTTGGTCTTTCTTGGGATGGTTGGCGGACTCTCGTCATGGGCTTTCTTTTCTTTTCTCATTATTAGATGTCTGTGATAAATGACAAGGAAGAAGTGTGAACTGCATTGCAAACATGTGCACTTGATCTCTTCTGCTAGTATAATATTCTATGCTGCTTTTAGCAATGAAATGAAAACTAACACGACTTGCTACTGCAAAAATGCAAATTCAATATGCAAGGAATAGTTTAGTGAGCTCGTTAAAATGGAACGGCATTGTCGTCTCCTTCCATAATAATATATTTCAAGCTTGCTCTGGTTTCCATTTTCATATTCATGACTGCAGTAGTAGCGCAGCAGTAGCGGAGAAAGCATGTTCTGTTTGATTGAACTTTTTTTCGTGAACTTCGCTTTGTACTCTTCACTTTTCTTCTTATTGTTGGTGGATGGCATGACACTAAAGGGAAATATGATCTCTCCTTAGATATTATGCAAAAAATGAAATCCCACCGTTTTTGACGGTTTATGGGAAGAAGACGGATATTATTGCTGAACATGTATTGCTATAAAAGCGATAGTTCTTTAATATTACTGATCCTATCATCATCGTTTTCTTTCTACTAGTAAATGATTATAAGAATAAGAAGAGTCTCTTTCTCTCTCTCTCCCTCTCACTGTCTGTAGAATATCCCTATTTTCAATCCCCAAGAAAGTTGAAAAGGATCTTTCCCTGCTTCAGCTGCTTCGGTTTTTAAGCAAAAGCAATGGGGAAAGACGACGATGCGATAGGATCAAAGAGGTGGTGGGGATTATAGGTTATCTACCCTGTTCATGAAAAATGCTTTCTGGCTCATCTTAAAAAACTAGAAGCAGCAGCAGCAGCCTGTTCATATAAGATACGAAGGATGAGTGAGTGCCATAGTGCCATTGCCCTCCCAAAATCTCAAACAGTTTAAGAACATATCGCATTATCATCGCTTTATATACAAAAATGGTGAAAGCTTCAAATAAGAAAAAGAATGCCAGCAAGCAAGCAACAAAAAACCTCTTCAGATTGCTTAGCATGTATTAAACTAATTATGTCAATTATGTTATTATCTTGCTTGCTGTTGCTTTATACATGGGCTTGTTTGATTTGCTTGCGCTCGTGTGGCTTATCTGATTTACTATATAAAGTATTAGATTATAGAGAGGATACCTATGCATGGACTCATTTTGAAAGAAAAATTAACTTAATAAAGGAGCTTGTCTGTCTACTTTTACATTATTTATGAAAAAACCTTCACTTTCCCATTTAATAATAAATAAAATCGATTCTATCCCTTTGAAATCAGTGGAATCAAAGGAAAACGACTTGATTTCATGCTGTGTTGTACTGTACTCGAATATACACAGATACAAATCTGTTTTGTAGAACGGAATTTGCAAATGAGACACAATCACGAAAACAAAGACTTAATTTTATCTCGGTTAATATTAATTTGATGATGAATTAATCGATTGGATTAAGCACGTGCTTATCTAGTTGAAAGAACAAGTGGAACGAGACCTTCTACATATTTTGTATCCTCCTCATTCTAGTTTCTCTCACTTTTCTCGTGAACACTTTCAAATTTCAATACCAAAGATAATATTCAAAACATCAAACAGGAAGTGAATTGCTATACATTAAAATTTTGAAAGGAATGTGTGTTGAAAGGGAAAGGTAGTTTACCTTTGATAACTCCTTTTGTTTATCAAATTTAATGAAAACAAGTAAGTTTTATTAGTAAAGGAGTCAATTAATATCATTTAATCTTCCCGTAAATCAACATTGTTGAACTGCGTAGAGATTTATGATAGCATAATATTTTGGCATGAAAACTTTTAACCTTATCTTTATTTTCCTGCGACAAAATCAGATAAGAAAAGTCTGTTGTTTTTAGCAAAACAGTTATCTACAGGAAATCACTAGGCAAAAATCTATTATCACCAGTTTCGTTCCAAACCAAAAAGTTTGTTCCTTTTGTAGAGATAAGCGAAAGTTTGGAAGTTTCATGTAGCCGCTCCCTTTGTCTTCGAGTAGATAATTGAGAGTTCCTCTGCCTACCTACAGACTACACAGAAGTTCGACATATGCATGGGCTTATACTATGAAGCAAAAGGCACAAAACATTATATTATCATTAGAGAATATCACTTTCATCAGCAGTTTTCAACGTTAGAAATTGAAGTACCTGCTGAAATATAATGAGTAAGAGAGGAGAGATGATAATACCGTTTCATTCAAGGCTTTCTCTGAAGTATCACAATACTTCCTTTGTGCTATTTAAAGAGAAGTAGGTACTTAACATGTGCCTGCCTAGGCTCAGAATATGTAGGTAATCCCAAATAGAAAACTTTGTGTATGTACTCGTAAGTTCCATGAAATTTAAAATTAGCGCCAACGCCTGCCTGCCTGTAAAAATGGAAAGTGTTCTTTAACTTTCCATCAATCGAATTTCTCTATGTTCAATCAAAGTGGAGATGATATATATCCTCTTACCTCATGTCACTATCAAAAACAATGTTTTATGTAACCTTGTCATTTTCTCGTAATCCAACATGATTGTGTCACGATTTCGAACATAGTACATACCAGGAAAACTTGGCAAATGAGAATAATCTATGTACGTACTGGTATGTATGTACAAATACATAAAATCTGCATGTTTTACTAAACTATTTATATATTACTGCAGCTCTGAAGCCTACAATCTAAAATTATATCCACTTTTCCGCTGAAATATGTACTCCGTCTTGCTTCGCTCGCTTTCTACTCTATTCTGTACTTTTCTGTTTAATAATTCACCCTTTGTCATTGATTAGTGTTAAAGTTATTATACGCTTGAAACCTTGGCTTAGGTTTTAGCGTTAAACGGAATAAATTATTATCTGCGTAGGAATAGGAATCTAAATGAAGTTTTTATGTACACTGTTAGCTTCTCATCAATCTTTTGTCATTGTCTTTTTGTTCTTTCCTATGTATTCCTTTCCTACTTCCTGAAAAAAAGATCCGGGAAGTAAATAGAAAGTGAAGGAAAGGAAAATTCAGAATAAATATTTTAGTTTGGGAAGCTAGAATAATAATCCCGTTTTTGTTTTTACGTTCTTTCAGTTTCACATCCGTCAATTCCTGGGAAAATTAAGTTTCGCTTGACTTTGACTCGCAGTATTCGAAACTCCTATAATGATGTTATTGTCATAATGATGAAGATATGCATGCATACATATTTAAATTTCAATGTTAGCGAAAGAAAGTCGTATTTTGTATTTTTGTTTTGGTATCATCACGAAGAATGAAATGAATCGTCTCCGTTTTTTATTCATCTCTTCTCCTTCTTATTATGCGCCTGTTTATGAATTAAAATGTTATTGTCATAATGATGAAGATATGCATGCATACATATTTAAATTTCAATGTTAGCGAAAGAAAGAAAACTAACAAGTTGTTACTGCTTTAGTAGTTACGTAGTGTTATAGTTGTAACAGAAGTCGATTTAAAACTTTTATTAGAAATTTTCTTCCCCCTCTTCCTTCCCCTTCCGTCCCTGGATTGTTTTACTTTTAAAATTAAACTTGCACATGGGATTTAGTAATTTTTACATAACTAGTTTTTCTATAAAAGAGAAGTGCATTTTACATTTTCCCCGGGAGACATTTTGAAATACCTCTTGCATCAAGTTCATGTCACGGTTGAGTTACATCTCGCTAACTCTCTCTTTCCCTCATCCCCAGTTTACTTTACAACTCATTCATTTTCCATCTTTTTCCGTATTCACATCGCATCGTGTTTACTTGATTATACGTATGTATGCATATTTATCTAAAAAGGAGCAGTAATGCCGTTTGCCTCTCAAGCTTCAAGTTTAAGCGCTCATCCGAGATCCGATTCGTATTTTTATTATTATGCAACCAACACCTGCTTCCCTATCATCCGCCCGGATACGCAAAACAGTTTGTTACTTTACTTAGGGATGTTACAGCTACTCGACTCCCACTCATAAAATTACGTAATAGTCCCGCATTTAGTATCCATCCAAAGTCCAGAGTGTAATATTGTATTATGTATATTTTTATAACTGACAAAAGAGTTGCGTTTGCGTTCGTTACATTTACATCATCTACTAAATGCTGGGAAACTCGTTGCAAATGCCAGCAGTGAATATTAAGTAGAGGGATTTGTTGCTTTCTCTTGATCCGTGTCACTGTCAAGGCAAAAGCAATATTGCAGGCTTGTTGTGTGCTGTGATCTTAAAGTCAAAACAGCCGTAAATGCAACTCAACCTCATCTTCATCGAGAGAGAAAAAATGCATAATACTTGCAACAAACTTTCTCGCTCTACAGATACGTTACATTATACATAACGTATTTTGTATTTTTGTTTTGGTATCATCTACGAAGAATGAAATGAATCGTCTCCGTTTTTTATTCATCTCTTCTCCTTCTTATTATGCGCCTGTTTATGAATTAAAGGAATCGGTATCTTGGGAGAAAATTTACAATAAGTATGATATAAAAAAAGTTGCAGCCTGTTTATAGTTTACAACTTCCTATAATATCCTCCCTGTCTTCTTCCACTTCTTCTTCTTACAAAAACTTACAAAAGAAGATGTGTAGCTTAAGTGGAGAATGCAAGCAAGCAATGGAGGAGTAATGAAGAGGATTTCCAATTTCTGCCCGGGTGTCAGAGCGAGTCTCTTGTCGCTTCGCCTCACTGGTTTCGTTCTTGTTTTGTATTAAGGAGAACATGAGAGGAGGAAGATTTATGTTTGTAATTTTTCCGCTGAAAAAAAATTGTACTACTACAATTTCTAATTTTCTGGTTTGCATTCATTGGAATTGGAATGCACAAATTTTAACTTGCCTCCAGTGCTGTTTTTTTTTCTTTCTAGAAGATATTTTGTAAATGTTGTGGGGAGAATGAAACGAAATGTAATGCAATTTAAAAATGCAACGTAATATGCAATAGACGGGGCGGGTGTAGGATTCGCTCGTCGTGAAGATGATTATGTTATTAAACAACCAAAAGTTATGTTCAGAGTTTATCTTTAGTTTGAATGAGCAACAACTTGAGGCTTATAACTTTGCGTTCAAAGGGATCTTTTAATATTTTAACTTGTCTCACAGTCTCACTGAAAATAAAAGTTTGCATACATAAGCAGAAGATGGGAGCAAAGTTGATATTGAAACCAAAACATTCATGGATACTTGGGCGGGAAGGAAAGGAATAGAAAATCATATTATTATTCATCTTTGCTCGTCGTGAAGATGATTATGTTATTAAACAACCAAAAGTTATGTTCAGAGTTTATCTTTAGTTTGAATGAGCAACAACTTGAGGCTTATAACTTGGCGTTCAAAGGGATCTTTTATTATTTTAACTTGTCTCACAGTCTCACTGAAAATAAAAGTTTGCATACATAAGCAGAAGAAGATGGGAGCAAAGTTGATGTTGAAACCAAAACATTCATGGATACTTGGGCGGGAAGGAAAGGAATAGAAAATCATATTATTATTCATCTTTCCCCAGAGAGAATGGTATTTTCACAGGTTTAACTGAAAACAGATATCTGTATAAACGCAAAATGAAATGTTGCCTCAGCGTCTTTGACTATTTCGTACATTTTTTTAAATTCTTTACTTTTACGCAGACTCTAATCTAGCTGTGTCTGGCAAAATAAAAAGTACGCAGCAAACGAGAAACAAGACTAAAAATTGGAGAGGAATGAATGGCGTGGTATTTTTTATTCCTGGAAACACGAAACAATAAAATAACCCTAATCAAGGGGTATTCAATAATAATTCTGCAACGCAATA
>JAHZNJ010001049.1:0-14995 GCA_027744475.1 Lepidocyrtus cf. sotoi NNG-2020 | reverse complement strand
ATATCATAAAAGAACATGCAATTTAGGGGGTTGTCCCTAATAGAAATAAAATGCGAAGATAAAGATGACTTTTTCTATTGTTGGAAAAGAGGAGGAAGGATGTTTGGAGGGTAAAAAGGGAAATATGGGAAAGAAAGAAAATATGCAAGGAAGTCCAGTTTCATGATTGGATTAAAATATTGACCGATTTCGTAACGTGTTTATGAAATGATGTTAAACACTGCCGCTAAAATATTTTTTTATAAATTAGTACTGGGATATATTAAGATGTTGAAGATTTGTTCTGTTTCATTTGACTCAATTGAGTCACAACAAAACTATTCCAAATCCATTTATGAAACAACTCTTCTCACATTACCTTGTTTCATAAGTAAACTAAATTGCCAGAAGCTAAGCTTCTTCTTTACAAGCGCCACCAAAGAAGCAAATCAGGTGACGCTAACAACACCCATTGTGTTTAGATTTTAAAAAGAAATCCTTTCCTTTCGTTTTTTCCCTTTCTTTTCCCACGCTTAAAATTTCTTTAAAAACAATATCTGTCTGTGTCTCCCTTCAGGCATCATGTCTTCTTCTTTCTCTTCCTTCTTTTATAGTTTTTTCCGTCGGTCGGTCGGTTTAAAAAGAACTTCAGATTCTGAAAGAAAGCTGAAAGCTCCCTCCTTTCTCTCCGGTAGCTTGTCATAATCATGTCAAAACACTGTTGGATAATTACTAAAGATGAGTCTGACAAGCAATAAGCAGCAGTGTAGTAGTATAGTCGACCACTACCATTTTGCTTTGCTGCTACGAATGTTCTTCTTCCTCTCCTTCCACTTCATCCTCCTTACTACACAATCATTATCATTATGAAGCAGTAAAAAGAGGAAGTAGATAAAATTTTCTCCATCTTAATAATAATCATGACGATGATCGTGGTAGTAAAAATGGGGCGTAATGGTTGTAGAGAGATGTGCGATATCTTTCAGCAGTAGTCCAAAGAACATGCACTGCACAAGTAACAAAAAATATTAGGGGACAGTACAGCAAAGGAAGCAGTTTCAGCTATTCAGCATCCTCTCTTTCTCTCTCTCTCTCTAGAAATATTATGAAAGGGAAGATGCATTAGTTTGATAATAAGACCATCGGCAATAATAATAACATTCATTTCATTTCATTTTATTACATTTTCTTCAAGGAAGAAGAAGAAGAACATTTTCAGAGTATGCCTATCTATGTGACATGGTTTATATAAAACAGAGGATTTCTATGTTGCTCATTTCTTCTACATAGTACAGAATATTAATGTTCATCAGGATGCACTTTTTAATGAGAAAATTTTCTTTTATTTCTGTGCCGCTGCTGCTGTTGTTGCATCCTTCGCCACTTCCCTTTACCAAACTGAAACCATTTTTCTCCACTCATTATTATCTCCTCTTCCTTTTTTAGATGAAATTATCCCTGAAGCAGTAATCAAGTTAAAATGTAATGAAAAATGAAAATACTACTAAAACTGAAAATTTTTTGTCTCTACTACATGTGATAATAATGTGGCGGTGGTGGTGAGGGGAAGGAAAGTTTGTAATAGTGACGGAGGTGATTAAGAGAAAATGTTGAGAGAAAAGGAAGCAAAATGTTTCTCACTTTCTTTCACACACAACACATTTCATCCTTCCCAAACCCAACCAAACCATTTCAAAGTCTTTTTGTGGTTTTCTCTTGTCTGTGAGAAGGATTTGACTGATTAGGTTTGCTTGCGCCTGATGGGACTAATGTCTTATTGTTCCTGCCTCTTTCCTGCTAAAATCACCACATCACACATACCACAATATTCTACTCTATTTTACTGCATGTGTAGTGTAGTAATTATCTGTATATCTATACATTGTATTACGCGTTGGATATTCAATGTTCAAAAACCTGAAATCTTCGGTAAATTTTGTTGTTGCTCTTGTCTTCTTATTTCCGATAAATCTATCGATCATTTCCCACAAGGATTACAAGTTACTACGAGTACTGAGTAGTGACAGCGCCCCTTTTTTAAACGGACATGGAACACGCAACACAAAAAACAAGAAAGTAATACGTCCGTACATGAATGGACATGCATTTTGTGTTATAAATAGAAATTCATGTTTTCTGGTCAACAAATGTAAAGAAATAATGCCCAAGAGAAAAAGAAAGCAAAAAAACTCGAAAGTTTCTTGTTTGTCGCCAACTGCTACTAGCCAGCCATTTGGAGTTTGTTGGACCTGATTTTGTCATTTCTTGTGTAACTTTCTTGTTCAAGAAATGAAGCATGTTACAAACAGCTCTTTACTTACACAAACACTTACTTATCTCAATATTTTTTTCTTTGCTTCTTTCTTTGTGAAATAGATACATAAATAATCTGATGATTTCTTTTTCTTATAGGAAGAAAAAATTACGAGAAGAAGAATATTATACAAAGTAAGCACATTTTCCCTCATTTCCTGCACGACAGTGTAAACAAAAAAAGTTTATTTCTTTCTTTCTTTATTCTACTACAGCTGCAGTTGTTGCTGTCTCTGCAGAAATTCTACTTATTTATATGTACGTACTTATCTTACGTCATCAGTAGCAGAGCAGCATGGAACACATTCACAAGAGGAATGATTCTGATTCTGTGAGATGATAACAGTGCAGTGATAATAACAAGCATATCTCATTCCTCCAATAATTCCAATAATAAAAATAAAGTGATATCTCTTCCGCGACAGTATTATTTCTTCTTTGCGTTGCGTTGCTTCTGCATTTTCTAGAGAGAAAGTAATAATAATAATAATAATCAGGAAAAGCAACGCCATATCCTGAAAAAATATCAAGAATTTTTCGGTTCTTTACTAGAATTATTACCCGCATTTAACGAGCCAGATGAGTACAATGTTCATTCTCATCTCATGAGCAAGGAAATATATAATTTTTTTTCAAGGGAAATTTGACAAAGAATGAGTCGTAGTCGAGTTGGTGATTATTGAGACAAGTTGAGTATTACAGGATGAGGATGAGCACAGTGGCATCTAACCATTAATAATAATATCCATCCATGATGCTTACATGCATATTGCACCACCACCATCGCCACCGTACCAAATCGGATTCACACAACCACCATAATATACACCACTATTACTACTATCATCAGCATCATATCATTTGTAACAGAAACTAATCCATCGTCACAGAAGGATCAAATTACACACACAGAGAGAGAGGGAGAGAGAGAAACTGTGTTTTTTCCAAGATGTTGCACCTGCTTACTTCTACTTTTACTTACTTTACAGCAAAGTCGTTAGAAAGTGTGTTTCCTCGTTTGTATGTGAATTGCTTGTTTTTTTATTTCTCTCTGCCTAACTAGGAAAAAAGATATTTTTTTCTAGGGGTTTACTGTTCCATTTGTCATTATATCTTTACATTAGAGCTCGTTAAGTATTCTGTCGCTTTCTCTTTTGAAAAAGTCAACAAAACTTCCCCAGATTTTTTCAATTAAGGAGGAATACGAAAGAAGTAGGGAAAAAATCTTTTCCAATTTCTCTATGCAAGATTTTAGGTTCTACTCTCTTCCTCTGCTTGGTGAAAGGTACTAGGAAGAAGATAGATATTCTGTGTAAATATTCATCATGAAGTGTAAAGTGGTTCCGTGTATGTAAACTAAAAGGAGCATGAAACCTGGCGTTGATGATGATGGCAATGCAATGGCATCCCTCACTCTTCTAAAGCAAGCTTAAGTTACTTAATAAGCGTATGAATTCCAGTCACGGAGAAAACGAGTTGACTATGAATGACTACTAAAAAATGTTTTTCGGAAGAAGAAAAATGTGGGACGGGGACAAGAGGATGTCGAGAAAGAAGAAAAAACGTCTTTTTCTCTGTATTTTGAAAGGAGGACAGGTTGCTTGGATTTGGATCCGCGTCGTCGTCACTACCGTCATCATTATCACTTTCTTTTCTCCTTCTTCTTATTTTTTTCAACCTCCAAAAAATTTCCATATGTACACAATACACAAATTTTCATTCTGAAAAAATTTGAATAGTTGCCCATCAACAAACAGGGATGTGCAGTGGAAGAAGCCGTGGAAAAATGGAAAGAAAGAATTTCGGAAAACAGTTTCATTCTCATTCATCATGCAAGAAAAGAAGGTTTACAAAAAACCCATCCATTTTCATATTTGTGCATTAGCAATAGTTACTTCACTTCACCACAACACATCTCACTCCAAAAAATCTTACTTTTCCCTTCTTTCTACGAATGTGAATATTAAAGGGAGGAAGAGAGAAAATTTGAGTAAAGAGGAGAAAAGGCTCGTGCCGTTTCTCTGGACCACAACAGAACAGAAGCCTGCCTGCCACGTAACCAAGTTTTTTCTCCCCTGTCGCGTTCCTCTTCTCTTCTTCCCTGCTTTTCCTTTCACTTGAACTATGAAACATTTTTATTTCCATGTATCGACATATTATATGAAATTTTATGCATGTTTTTTTCTTTTTTTTCTCTATCCGAAAAATGCCAATCCCATCCAGCATCCCACTCAACATGAAATTGTTTCCTTCCTTTCCTTCTTTTCTTCCCTTTAAAAGAAGTAGCCACGTTATCGGTTTGATATATTTTTATGCATTCATCTTTGAATTTTAATGTAAGTTTTTTCTCGGTGGCCTCCCTTTCCTTCTCTTTGGATGGAAATGGAATTCCATTAAAATATTCCTCAGCCACCAACTACCAAGTACCAACCAACCGTAGAGACACAACAGCGGATGAATTTATTTCCCAAAAGAGTTTTTGGACATCGCTTCGAGTATCGATAGTTGGACTGAACTGGACACTGGAGGAAAAAATTGGATTGTCATTCAAATGAGGAAGAAAAAGGAGGAAGCATCTTTTCCTCTCTCTTTCTCTCTCTTGCTGTAAATATATTTTATATTTTTTCCGCTTCCTTATTCTTTTTTCTTTCCCTCCAGGAACAAACTTACGTATTTTTTAAGAGTTGTAAATGTAAAGTGAAGATGTATCCTTTTCCGGAATATTTCCAGCTGCGTGCTGCGCTGTGCTCTCCTCTGTGCTGAACCCTTTCCCACAACTAATAATAATATGTAAAATGCATACGTAAGTAGTTCAATGCATTTATTTCCATTCAATAATGTGGAATTGGGAGAGAGAGGGAGAAAACGAAAGAGAGAGAAAAGTACGTCCGTAACGTAAAATAAAATAACGTAACAAACTTCAATTCTTCTTCAATTCATTCGGTATTCACTGAGGCAGGAAAATGGAGAGCCACAAAAAGGGAAACCTTTCTTGCCATTGCATTGCCACTGTTACAAAAAAGAAAAAAAGGTATGTATTCTTTTTTCTCCTTGTTTAGCAAAAAAAGCAGAGGAGCCGATGGCATTACTTTTCTTTCTTTTTATTCAGTAGAAGGAAAATTTGGTGGATGGATGCATATTTATTTGAAGAAAAAAGAAAAAACCGACTACGAAAAATGCATAAATGCCTTCATAAAATAAAAAAGACGTTCAGTTTGATTTCTTCCATGCAAAATAGCAACCAAAAAAGTTTTTTGTAAAAGTAAGCCGGTAAATGTAGCGTATTTGGATAGATTTGGTATTTATGGGTGTATAATAAAGCTAAAAATACTGAGGAGGATGCAGAATGTATTCTGTAAACCTGTCTAAGAGAAAGCTCTTCTCCTTTTAACTCTTTTTTCAAGTTTTTCTGTTTTTTTCTTTTGTGGTTTTTCCACAGGCAAAATACTACAAGGTCATAAAAATGTCTCCCCGAAAGAATTTCTTTTTCTCTAAAGTCACGTCGTTGTTATGAATTGAAAAGGAATTTTTACTTCTCCCTCAAATTCACTCACAAACAACAAACGGGAGTTCCTTTTTTCACTTGCTTTGGGAGACGAGGGAAAGAAAAAATGTGCTTTGGTGTTTTATTTTTTTTGAAAAAAAAAAAGAAATTCACTTTTGCTGACTGCATTTTCTGAATTCTTCTTTTTCTTTCTCTACCTGGAATAATGGAGCAGCAAAAGCAGCAGCAGCAGCACCCGACCCGCAATTCTCTCTACTTCAAAAAACGGATTCTAAAGAATGGGAAAAGGGGATAATCCAGTAAAAAGATCTTCCTTTAGCTCACATCAGCTCTTTATTTTCTGTTTTTCAACTTCAACTTTATTTTTGAAGAATAAGAAGAGCTTCTGCTGGGAGACGAGAGAAGAGACAGAGCTTGTCTCATTGTCACAGGATCATCCTTTCTTACTTGTCCAAGTCAATTGAAGAAATGAAGAAAGAAAAAAATAAAAGAAGAGAAAAGAAGAAAAAACATTTTTGTCTGAAATGGAATGATGATGACATGATGGCTTCATATCATTATTGGCATCGTTTCCTTTCTTTCTTCCAGTCCCAATCCCAAAGCAACCTCCTTCCTTCAACTTGTTACGTCGTTATTATGTAAGTGCAGTTGTGTAGTACAAAATGATACACAAATGTCAAACAATGGAAGACATCATCACATCAGGGAGAAAGGAAGAAGAGAAGAAAAAACCACCCAACCCGATGAAACAACAAACAACTCCTTTTCCTTCGTCCATTTCCCCCTTTCACTTTTTTTCTCCAAATGGTTTTCCAGTTATTTTCTCAATGGACAGATATTCCATTGAATTGAACTGTTTTTTTTTCTTTTAAACGAAGAGGAAAATGTGTCTTTCTTCTCCACTTCCCTTGTTTCTTATATAAGGCTATTCTATTTTTTTGTCTGAAACATTTTTACTCCATTTCCTGCGATCATCTTGTGATGATGATTGTGATGAGGATGTTGGTAAGGAAAAGCAGAGAGCGAGAAAGAGAATAAAAAAAGGAAAAAGATAAGAGTAGCTAAAGCTCTGTTTCCAGTTCCATTTATTTGTATTGTTTTCAAGAGAATTTCTTGAAAAAGAAAAGCAGTAACTGGAAAGTAGAAGGTTTATCAGCAGCAAGTTTATACTCATTTAAAATATTATCTTTACAATATATGAAATAAATTAATCAAGAAACAAACAAACTGCAAAATTCCCAAGAGATACTTTAGATCAAATAAAAACTATTATAATGATAATAAACTATTGTTGGGCAAGATCGATAACGAATCACGCATAAAAATTTATCATAATCCTACCATTTTTTCCTTTTTCCAGAAAACTTAACAATTTAACGACTATGTCGTTCGATGAAAAAATCAAATTTAGTTATAAATCCACAATTCAGTTAATTTTGAGAGTTAAAAACTAATTTAATATAAATTTTATTCAATTCCAATACGATTTTTGGGATGACACAACAAATCATACAGAAAACTTAACTCACCGATGTGTTATTACTTTGCAGTTGAGGCTTTACTATACATAAGTCTTTCCTATGCAATCATTTGTGTTCATCATTTTGACTCATAGTCGCAGTGGTAATTGAATTTATCAATTTTTTCTTTCGTCTTACTCCCGTTCAAGTATAAAGAGCCCTTGGAAAAGGGTCATCCACAAGCCCAATCCATCCACCCAACAGATAAATTTCTCCCTGTCAAGTTAAATCATCACGACACGACCATCAACAGCGGGACCTATGCCTGCTCATCCTTGCGTTTCACCGCTACCCGTCATCATTTCATCATACATTCATTCATCGACCATGATATAAACAACGTCATCATCACCAGTTCATCTATCTATTACAATAAAAGTTACCACTTACTTGTAAGTGAGTGACTTTACAATGCAGTTTTTGATGTTGATTGATCTATTAATGCATTTGTTCAAATTCACACACGAACACACACATCATTTCTCGTAATATCATTATCAAGTTTTTGGAACATTTCAAAGAAAATTACAAAATTTACAAACAAAGTTACAACAAATTAGCATTTCGTGTTTAGCTAAATAGGAAAAGCAAAACCTGTATCTGAACTGAAGATTCAGAGAGATGCACCAGCTGCACTCAATTTTTCCATCTGTTCACTTTTCATTCTATTTGTTAATCTTAGGAGGGAAGTTATTTTAAACTTTTCATCCCAATTACTACAGATCAGATCCCTTCTCTATTTCTAATAAATGTAGAAAGGAATGGAAAGTTGATTGCTTTCGAATATGCGGGAGAGAAATTGAGACTACGACTTTAAAGTCAACATCGCGCACCGCATCACTCATACCGGAACCAAACCGTAAATTGGCCATCAACTAAAGTGGCTCTTTTTCTGCTGCTGCTGCTGCTTACTTAAGAGAAGGAAAATTCAAATTAACTCAATTATAACCAATTCATCATCAAACTCAAATTAGTGTCAATTGAATTTTCAACACAGCAGCGGCAGCAACAGAAGCAGTGCAGTGGCAGACAAGCAACAAAATCAGCCAGAGAAACTAAACAGGAAATGCATTTCTGTTGGGGAAAGGATTTACATTTTTGTTATGCAAATTAGTGGAGGAGGAGCAGCAGCTTTATATTATAAGAGAGGGGATTACAAGAGATTAGTGTAGAAAAGTGAATACCTTGAACAAGAATTAAAGTTTCGTTGTTGCAGTTGCATTTATCTAGGAATCTTATGTTTTCTATTTTGAGTAAAATTAATCCGAAGTTGAATCATCTTATTTGGTACCCAGAAACTTAACTTTGGAGGGAAAACTTGTCTTTTTCTAGTTTATAGGTTTATTACAAAAAATAAGTAAAAATGAATTCGATTTTCTATTAATTTCTATTATTGCATTCCAAAAACGGTTAACCAATTTGGAGCTAGCTAGTAAGTAGATGCTTATCAATCCATAAAATCATTTTACTTATTTTTATTGTTTCANTTGGAGCTAGCTAGTAAGTAGATGCTTATCAATCCATAAAATCATTTTACTTATTTTTATTGTTTCATTCATTTCGTTTCATTCCATTCAATAATGGAAATATCATCGTAATGGCTTCTTGTGATAAGTTATAATAGGTAATAAGAAGGATATAATGGAGAAAATAATGAGAATTGAATGGGGCGGCGAGTCAAGTACCGGAATAAAATAGAAAGAGAATGACTTGCTATCTCGCTATCGTGCTATGTCTATTACTTACTTTCAATATGGATGCTAGTATGGCATGGTATGAAGTTATTATTGTTTCCTTGATCATTTTACGATGCTTTATTGAAGGTCATAAATGTCCGAGGATGGGCACAATTGAAACCAATTGGGCCAAAATATGAGATTTACAACAACCAATAATCTCGTGGTAGTGCATAGTGGCTGCGGCTACAAAGGGATTTGTTTTCAGCCACTGATTACGAAATGCTTTGTTAGCTTTATCATGAAAATCATGATTAGGCTTACGCTTAGAAATATCATTAAGAGATATGAGAACAAATCAGTAATAAAAACTGCAATTATGACTTTTTGGTCATTACATTTGAATCAAGCCTGCAGCTTTTATAGCTGAAAAATGGTAACTTCGACGGTCAAAATGTTTTTAAAAAAATTTGTAGACACAAGAACAAGGCAGATTTAGAGAGTATGTTTATATGCATTTTTACATCAAGTTAGTGTAAGAAAGTAATATATAATTGTTACTGTCGTCACAAAAATAAATCTTCATTTTGCTTCTAATTATTGAAACACCATTTTACTCAGAAGAGAAAACTGAACAACTTATTTCCCTCATTATAAGCAGATTTGCTCACATCATATATCTTCTACTCTGCTGCTGCACCGTTTCCTTCTCCTCAACCCACTCTCGTGTTCTCACAAAACAAAAGGAAGAGATTTTATAGCTTTGCTTTTCCTTTCTCTTTTTCTCCTCTATTTGTTTGCTTTGGTTACTTCCAATTTACACCGTGAATAAGCAGTAAATACATAAATAACGTCTTCTCTGGAAGGAGAACCGAGTAGTTAGCTCTTTTTTGTTATTGTCTGTTTATGGATTCTCTGCTATAGTATAAAATTGAATTAAAGAGGCACAACAGGGAGACCTTTTTCTTCCTGGTAATAAATAAGAAGCCGAACAGCTAAACTAAGAAGGAGAAAGAGATTTGCACTGTTTAGTTAAGAGAATTTACTTTCATTTCGTACCACACACGGCAGAGGCAACAGCACACCATTGCATCTTTCTTTGGAAGAATTAACATCTTTCTTTCCTCACCAACATAGCATTACCCCACCTCCTCCTTTTGCTTATTTTCCTTCTTAAGTAATGCTTCTTTTCTTTTTACTTAACTTATAAAATTACCGAAGAAAATAAGAAGAATTAATCTTTCCAATGCAATGCAATGTAATTTCTCCACCATAAACATAACACCTCTCAGCCCAGCAGACTTTCGTCCTCCTCCGATTTCCTTTTTCTTTCATTTTCATTGCATTGAAAAGAAACATTTAGGAATCAGCAGGATTCATTTTGATCATCTGAGCTCTTCTTTTTCCTTTCACTCCTTTTTCCAAATGGTATAATAATATAAAATGAGTAGGAGAGAGAGAAAGAAAGAAGATTTTCAGCTGCCAAATTTAAAATTCGATTTATTTACTTTTCACCATCATCATCATCGCTTCCACCAACATTTTCATTCCTTTTAATCACCACACCAGACTAAACCAAACCAAAAGCATAGAGATTTCATTATCCTGATAGAATAAGCAAAGAAGCACACAAAATGGATATTTTCCAATGAAAGCAAATCACATTTTCATTTTCTTTCTTTCTTTCTGTACAAAAAATAGGAACGAGTATTTTCCACCCATCCTCACATTCTCATCATCATCAACATCATTTAGTTTATTTCCAGACAAAAACTGGTGAGAATGTAGTAATGTAATGAGAGAGATAGCGAACTGCTGTGATCTCTCTTCTTTCTCCTTCACAAATGACAAATTTTGTATCATTCTCAGTCTCAATCCTCCTTTCTCTCTGCATTGAAAAGAGAAAAGCCTCAAAAGCAGAGAGAAATTCCCGAAATTTGAATTCTAAAGGGAATTCCACATTTCAACATGAAATGATGGAACGATTTCGCACTAGAGCGAAACCCTGTTTTTGTTTTTCTTCTGTTTATTCCCACTTGGCTAACCTTGACAGAAGAGAGAAGAAGGGAAGTTTCACCAACGTTCCAGTCTACAGGTTTTTAGTTAAATGTAAATCTCAGCGTATTCACTCACTCACTCATTCACTTACCATTACTATCGCAATCCAGCTTTTCTCACTTCCCAAAATGCAAAATACCTTCAGCAACTAAATTCCTTACATACGCATAAACACCAATACACATAAATAGGAAGGAAGGAATTGACTTTACTTAGGGATGGGGTATAATATATGTGTAATAGCAATTCTAAAGAAAAACAATTTGGCTTTCACGCTTTGATAGCTCCAACGATAAAAGACGGGTGAAGATCGACCGACTCTTCTTTCTTTCTCTTCCTTTCCAAACAACAACCCATCCCACTTCTCTTCTTCTGCTTCCGCGTAAAATTGGTGATAGGAAAGAAGAATGCGTTTTGTAAGAGTAAACCGATGATGATGATGACGGAAAACAAGAAAGTAAAGGCGGATGAGGTGAAATGCAAAATGCAAGTTCAATATTATCATGAATGGAATACGTGCCAAGTCACATGACTTTCACTTTCTTATGAATCACTTTATTTTTCTTTTCTTTTGGAATAAAATGTAAACTAAACTGTTAAGCTAATTTAGTATAAATGCTGTGCAGTTTATTGCATAACAGCATTGGCGACATGTGTGCAGTGTGCATACATCTCTGGATGAATGGACTGGCAAAGTATTAAAGAAAATTTGTTTTCCTTTTCGATCGAATTCAGCAAAGATTTAGGGGCGATGGATTTCATCTGATCTGATCTGAGTCATTGAGCCGATGAACAAATGACATGCTCATGATTTTATTGATGGTCTTGGAGTGAATTCATCCATGCCCTAATGTAAGAAAAGACCTTCGAGTTCTGAATCTCATGAGTTTTTTACTACTCGCATAGCAAAATGGATATGTGAAGAGAAAAAGGAATGGATTTGTATATTTCTTGGAAGCAAATTGTATAAAGAAAGAAAAAATGTTTTATTTTTATGGCAATTTAGTACGTTAGATGGAAAAGGTGCTCTTAGATTTTTCTCCTCCATTTAATTCCTTAAAAAGGAAAGTATTTTTTTCTGTAGAAGAGATTGCATCGTTCTGGAATCTTGAAGATTGTAAAGTGAGGAGATAATTAGGCCTGAGAAAATCTCATCAAATTGGATGGGATTGTCTTTAATGGGTCTTTAAAATGAGATGAAGAAGGTGATAGAGGAGAAAAAAGAGAAAAGCTAACGTACTACTACGTAACATTAAGGTTGCGTAAGTAAGCTTTGACTTTTAGCCTTCATAATATAGCTTCTTTCCCCATTTAATAGACCATTAAGGATTTCCTCTCAAGAGTGCGGTTAACTTTTATGCACTTTCTTCCTTTTCTCCCTGCCTGCCCCGTTAGAAAAATTATACCTTTTACAGAACGCAACACGCCAAAATACCACAGCACGGCTTCATCCTCAAATGTACAAAAATACTGATGAGCAGTAATAATAACAGCGTTCTCGTTGAAGGTGAGGTGAGATTAAACCAGTGAAATTTGATGTTGTTTGAAATAATCTTTTTAAGGAGACGGGAAAGAAAGACTTTTCTTTCTTCCTCCATTCTCTAAAACAGCAAAAAACAGAAATCATCCCCAAAACCGAGCTTAAAACATGCATGAATTAAATTTTTAATGTTTTATCGTGATAGAAATGGTTGTTTTTGTGAAGCAGAAAAATGAAAAACTTAACGAAAATGAAAACAACAACAACAACAGCAGCGAAAACATCACCACCGCCACCACCACTGCACGGCCAATTCCATTCATTTTCATCTTTCAACTCCACATCATCATGACATGGCAAGGCAACAGCAGCAGCAGTATCATGATTCCCTACAAAAAATATATTATTATTTTCCTTTGGCCCGGCAGCAACAGCAGCAGCAGTTGTGCTCGTAGCAGCCCATCTTCCACATCGCTAATTAACCCCTTTCATTAGTAAGCAAGAAAGCGTTCATTTTCTCTTCTTTTGCTCCTGCTGCATTCAAGAGAGAAAGGAAGAGTGAAAAAGTAATTAGAAATTTTCTGCGGTCTTCTGTCTGGAGAAAACAGCTTCTGTTTCTGACTTTTTCTTTCCTGCGATGTTGTTGATCATGAGAAGGATGAGGATGGGTATGGGTATGTGAAAGAAAAGATTTTCTAAAAACTGAAGAAGAAAATCAAGCTGTGCATTACACGAGAATAATATTTTAAAGGAAGATGACGGTGCAGTAGTGGTGGTGGTGGTGTTGAGGAGGAGAATAAAAACAGGGAGAAAATTTTATAATGGATTCCTTCACTCCTTCCAAATTTCTAAATTATATTTTCCTTGGGTTGAGAGTGAGAAAATGGAGAGGAAGAAAAACGGAAGATTGGAAGGAGTTAAAAACAAAACCATATCACAACAAGAAGAATAATAACAACAACAACACATTAATATATTAATAAGAAGAGGTGCGTGGTGGATGATTATCATGATAGTAATAATGGTACACGCATGAACTCACATCTTTTATATCGTATTACTAGAATAGAAGGAAAGGAAGTCAAGTAAAAAAGTGTCAGACACAGGAGAGAAGCCTCCAGGGTGCCGCTCAGTTTTGGATTCTCAGTCTCCATTCAAAACATTTCAAAAGATTCATAAAGGAAGTCAAGTAAAAAAGTGTCAGACACAGGAGAGAAGCCTCCAGGGTGCCGCTCAGTTTTGGATTCTCAGTCTCCATTCAAAACATTTCAAAAGATGCATACATTGGCTGCCATTTCTATTAACTAATCAATTAGTATTTTAGATCTAATTAAAATTTTAGAAAACGAAGTTGGTACAATTGCAACCTTTAGTTTGAATGTGATTATTAATAACGTATCTACCAGCGCCACAATATGAAACATCCCTGAAACATAAAATCTTTTTGAATCAGGTTGTAATTTTTTCCAAAGGAAGTAATAAACGCATTAGCTGTACCGCTACTAATGAAGATTTTCTTTTTAAAATTGAAACGGAGAGGAAACTGAAAGGAAAAAAATATGTGATTGGAAGAGACAATGAGGCTTCTTCCTCTGATGCGATGTCGCTCAGAGAGAAAAAAGAAGAAAGAGAAAAGCGAGAACGAAAGTGCGTTAATGTCATTAAAGCATTAGCTGCAGCAGCAGTAGAAAAAACCTTGAAAGAAGAAGAGAAAGAAAAGAAAGAGAAGGTTATCATCATCGTATCGATCCCGTACATGATCCCAATCACAATTAGAGAAACGAAATGAGTTTGCTCCTACAACTATAGATAAGATACAGATACTACAGAAAATAAAAAAAATCCTCAGATCCGATCCTTCTTCTTCTTATTTTTAGTAATTTCTCTCACAGTAGATGAGTAGAAAAGGAGAGGCGACATTAATCTGAAGAAGCTATTTAGCATTCAGCCACTGTTTTTGGTAATATTCGTAAGTTAAGGAAGAAGAAGAAGAAAAAAGGGAGGGAGGGAGAGAAAAAAGGAAGAAGGACACAGAAATATATTCATCCTTCATCTACTTCCCCAACAGCAGCAGCAGGAGAAGCAGCAGTGCCATCACTTAACTAGCGTTAAGAGGAAATGAAGAGGAAATCTAATAACCCTTTTTAAGCTCTAAATTTCTTTTCTGGTTAGAAAAGTGAGGAAAGCCGTTGCTGGCGTTTCTTCGGTGAGTAATAAAAATGGACTGGTTTTTCTTCATCTATTCATTTCTTTCTTCATCCTTTTTACTCGTTAGAAAAACCAAAATGAGATAAAGCTCGGCATTCCTCAATGGCTAAAATTGCATTTATTTTACAACAAAAAACTTGGGAAAGCCTCTTTCTGAATAGGCATGATGTGGTTTAGTGTGCAGGGAAGAGCTTTTCTCTGGTTTTTCTTTAGGGAAAATCTTTTGGTTTCTTTCTTTCCTTTCCCTATTTTTACT
>JAHZNJ010001048.1:0-13011 GCA_027744475.1 Lepidocyrtus cf. sotoi NNG-2020 | reverse complement strand
TACTATAAATTTTATAATAATAAATTACACTGGAATAAAACTAGTTTATTCATTTTCAAAGATCACGAGATCAGTATGCAAGGTTCAACCAGTTAAAGTAATAAAGCTCAACAACTGTTTACACTTACTTTGATACTATTTCATGCTGCATTCCTTTAATTTTATGGAAGAAATTAAAACTTGATTTTTTTTCTACAAGTTGATTGACCTAAACGCAAAGTTGTAACAGAGAGAAATGGACTTCCTTGCCAAAACCACTTTTCCATTCCATCAAATGACGATTGAAAAAAAAAATGCTACAGATACGATACAGTATAGGTGAGTGTCCACATCTAAAATTTGAAAAACTGGGCCCAACTTAAAATTGTTTGAAATTTCGAAGCTATCCCAAAGTGTTTGCTTAAGTACTTGTTCCACTCTGTCAGGAATAGGAATGCGATGCAATGCGATGGCGATGTGTTGCTGCGGCTGACATTTTTTATCAGCTTTTTTGAAAGACATTATAAACAAGCGTGAAAACATGAGTTGCTCGTTGCTCTGATTTAGGAGGATCAACAACAACGCAACGCAACATTTCTCCCCACTTATCATGTTCCAATAATAATACAAATACGAATGAACTGCTATTTTTTTTATTTAGTGTCACATAAACTGAAACAGCAGCATCAGAGCGAGCGGCTGCCACCCATTTAGCAGCGATACATAATATTGTCTTTTCCTCTGACATTATGCAAAATAAAACGAATTTTTTTCCCAACTTGTGGGGCAATTACTCAAAAAAGATGGATTATTTTGAAACAGGTCCCAATATTTTTCGGATTACAGAATTATCACCGAACGAAATTAATCTCTAAGCTTGTTTGACGGTTCAATTCATTCCTCGGGTCATCATCATCATCATCATCATAGTCTTTATCAGAAACAACATCACTAGGAGAAATGATACGGATACGACGGAAGTGATTTCTCCCTGGTAGATTTATTGGCATGGAAGAGGAAATAAGAGAAAAGTCCAAATAAAAATAATCACGAATCGATTTTTTCTCTCGTAAAATAGTAATTCACAAGAACATTTCTCTTTCCTGTTTAATAAATAGATCATCACAACTCAACTGAAATATTGAAGTAAAACCATAATTATTATTTGCATTTCCCGTAAAAACAGAAGTTTGGTGGTCGTTGAAGGAAGTATTATTTAGGAAGTTAAAGAAATGTGCGTCCACTTCTCCATTTGTCATAATGCCCATAAAATTCAGTGAAAAAAAGTTAAGATTTTTACTTGCGTATTTTCCTCGTGATTTTATTATGAGTGCCACTTTCATTATAAATTAGATTACTATTTTTATTATTATGGGATTTTAGATTGGATGGGAAATGGAGACATGTTATGATATTCTCAGTGAGATTTATCCCATCTCAAATAACATTATCCAACAGTGATTGCCAACAGTGCCAAATCGATATTGATGTCATCAAGATGCCAGCAAAAGTAATACATAACAAAAACGAGGTAAGAAAGAAAATCATTCAGTTTAGTAGTTTGGATAACTTTCTTGTAAGAAGTAATAAAATAATTTAACTTTTTTTTCGCAAAAATTGTGTGATTTTGCTCATTTTTCACTTTTTTTTGCCGAAGTAATAAGTGGGGACAACAAATTGCGATGTGTGTATTTATTTTAGTATTAAAAAATGAAGTGAGAAAATTTAGGTCAACTCACACCGTTTTCTAGTTCAAATCATCCATTCTTTCTTTACCTAATCAGCACAGACATCCATTTTGTATCGATAAATAATAAATTTGAACAAAACCTTTTTGTCAATCAGTCAATTACTACTCCAAGAAAAGATTAAGAGTAAGAGAGACGTGTCCTTAATCACTTATCATTATATTGATTAAAAATTTCTGTCAGTGGATCAAGAACGGTTCTTGGATCAATTCGTCCTTCCATTCAACAACAAAACTCACTCAATTTTGGACATATCTGTCTTTCTCATCATCAAATCAACCAAACCACATTCTTATACTTGAGGAAAGACCGAAGAAAGAAGAAAATGGTAAGAAAAAAATGAATGAAAAATGTACAAAACGCTAAAGTAATGAATGAATGAGAAATGGACGGACGGACGGACAGCAGTGAATGGACAACAGCTCTCATTCTCATTCCATATTATTATATATTATGTAATAAGACCAAGAACGAACATTTTTTTACTACCACGTTTTATAATAGACTTTTTTTATCCATTGATGAGAACTTTCTGTCATTTTAATTAGCATTTGATGGCTGCTGTCACAGAGAGGAGAGACAAGTGCCAGATAACAGCAGCAAAAAAGAGATTCCCAATTCCCAACAGCACAAGCAAAAGTACAAAAATTGGAGTTTGATTCATCATTTATTGCATGGCATGGAATGGACAGAAATAAAAAGAAAAGTAGAAGAATTATGCATAATTTTTCATCATCTTTCTTTCCTCTCTTTTTTCTCTCCTCCATCGCATCGCATCTCATTGCAAGCGAGCCACCCAAAGACCAACTGTGTGGCTTGGCTGTTTTTAGTGGATAGATCGAGAGACGACAGTGTACACCAATTCTGTCAAGAAAGTAAGGCAACATAACATTTTTTTTCTCCTTTTTCAATACAGATTCAGGATTTATACATTTTTTATGTAGGCTGCGAGGCGAATGTACTTTAATCACTTCAACTGGTGCTGTTGTTGCTGCTGATGATGATGATTGTCGTTGGTGGTAGTAGTGAATTGATATGATGATGGTGTTGTGGATAAAAAAGTGCAATGCCATTTGGAATGCATGCATAATATGTAATCATAATCATCGAAAAGAGCAAGCTAAAAAAATAGATAAAAAAAATATGTTTTGAGCAAATCTGTGTGGCTATACCTCGACTTATAATAATAATAATGATATAGCTAATAATAATCAAATCAGAAAATATGATGATGATGAGGTGATCACGATCACGCAGATTTGTACTTTGACTTTTTTGTTTTATTAATGAATTTTTTCCCGTTTTTTTTACAAAATCTTAAAGGATTAGTGAAGCAGTGGGATCAAGTACAAATTTTTTCACTTCCTCTGATGACGCTGCTGCTTGCTATGCTGCTCCGTCGAGGGGAAAGAGAGAGCGTACTTACCGACCGATAGTAAAGCATTACATATATTTATGTTGTTATGTATAAATAAATAAGGTGATGTCGGTCATTTATAAATAATCTGCCTAGACAGTTTTCCCCATCTCTCTCTTCTCTTCGAACATTTCTCATCTTGTCATGTCTGGCATAAATATTATATTATATACGGTTTTTGAGTAGGTAAAAAGAAATAAATGTTAAAATTTAAAATTCTAGAAAAGGTGCACTTAGGTAGCTAAAAACACTACGCATAAAAAATAAGAAGAGTTTTTTTTGATGAAATGTAAAGAAATTACTGATAAAAAATCTTCGCAAAGAAAAACAGCAGCAGCAAAACCGACCCTTCACCTCTAAAAACGCTAGTTTTGTTTTTGGTTTGATGATGATAATGATTATTTAGTAGAAGTTGTGGGGAAACAGATAAGTCTGCTGCCTACTTACAAAAATCGTTAGAGAAAGAAAAGAGCGAGCCAAACCTCCTTTCATGTAAAGCGCTCTCATATCTCATATCTTTGCTAAAATGTTTTAATAAAAACGGTAAATTACTACTACAAACAAAGTAGGAGAGTTAATCTGTCTACCATAATATTGTTCAATTTCTCACTAATTGAGATGCATTGCCGAAGAGAGCAATGCAAGGGATTCTCCATAAATTAGGCTGCAGCAGTATTTCATTTTATTTACTTACACATTACACCAAAATATTTTGCCATTTTTTCTCCTCGTTTTGTTTTACATTTATTTACCGCTAATGAATGGACTGGCCATGCTCATAATCGTTACAGTTGTTACGATAGGATAACATCATAATCAATAATCATCATTTATCTTTTCAAACCGATAGGATAGCTCCATGAGTTCTTTCAGTGAATGAAGACATTTTGAAAACTATCTTTTTCTTCCTTTTCTCGTTCACACCCTCCCAATAATTGCTCACCACGTCGGCCAAAAGAATCTTCGAAAAGGAAATTACAAGATATTTATTGACAGCTCTTAAGCCAAAAATGTTTCTTTTGGAAAAATTACTACGATTATTTAGGGGTAATGACAACAATATTATTTCTCAGCATAACATAATATAGTTCCCAATAACCATTGATGATTTTCTTCTAAAGAAATTATTATATAATTTATTATCACACTTCAAGTGGATGTGAGTTTGTTTTGACATAATGAGACTTCAAATGCAATAGTAATAATCATTGCCAAAATATGTAGAGCACGAAAGCAAACTACACTTCAACGCAACTTTACTTTACGACAACAACAACGTGATCTGAATAATGGGCTACTGCTAATTGTATTTATGAATGAGGCGAGCAAATGTTTTACAATAAATAATGAAATAAAAGTGCATTTACTGACTAAGCCTTCCATTCTTCCACTCTTTTCATCCCACAGACCAACGATTACGATAGGCAAGTGCATTTTCTCAAAAAAAAAAGAATAACTTTTTAACTTGGTTGGAATTGAAATGCTTTCTCTATGTAAATATGAATAATATATTAAGTACGTAATGCACATATTGTACTTCAATGATGACAATGATGATGGCAACTGCTTACAATTATTTGTTACACTTCATTAAATACTTCCAAAAATGCAAGATGAGCCTAAAGAAAAGAAGGCGCATTAGTTTTATTGCCCTGTGTGTGTGTTTCTTCAGAGCCCTCGTAATGGCCCACACAGCTTTTCAAAATAATAAGAAGAGAAAAAAAACAAAAGCAACGAAGCAAAGGATTGTTTTCTCAAGCAAACCTGCGAGAAGTACAAAAAGTAATTCTCCTTTATGAAGATCGACATTTATTCTTTATTTCTTTCTTATCTTCAAACTCATTAATCAATTAATGAAGTGAGAGATGATAAAAGTAAATGGTTCTAAATTGACTGGCTCTAGGTATGTAATTCCATTGCCGTAATAAGTGAATAAACTTTTTTGTATTGAATGAAAGTTTGCGTCGTTTGCGAAGTAGTCCAAAAATCAGAGTTTTTTCTGATTGAGAAGCGATAAAGAAGCAGCCAGCATCAATATCAATGGATGCTACCACATTTTTCAACTTCTGCTGAACTGAAATACGTTTTGTGCGTGAACGTGAACTACCTCTCTCAGGTAAGGTAAGGGAAGGGCGTTATCAAAATATTACAACGCTCGGCAGTTTTATCGTGATTATGATCAGCAGCAGCCGCATCGGAGATTTTAAACTTGAGAATGCCGAATGGAGTCATTTTACTCAACACTTTACACCTGTATTGCATTGTCTTTTTATTTTGTATGCGTTTATTGTTAAGAAGGAAGCGAAAGGAATCTTGTTTTGATTGTATTGTTTGCTTATCACCATTAAAATCAACACCTTGACAAGAAAGAAGTTTAAAGAAATCTCTCATTAACGCCGCCATTGCGTAAGATTTGGTAGCTATTGCAGTAGTAGAAGCGTCTAGCTTACCTATTTTCTCCTGAAAAGGAAAGGCAAATAAATAAAACGAAACGATCAATGACTAAAATGACGATGACGACGACGAGGATAATGATTTTAATCAAAATAATTAGAATGAAATCAGAATATTGCATAAATTATTTCGATTAAGCATTAAAGTCATGAATAAATGAGTGTACTTTATAGTTTCATAACGCCCCAGTTGAAAATGAAGCTAATTTATTGAGGATAATTACCCTGTCCGTACGCACGTAAAGACAACACAACAGCTACGCATTATTAACGCAATATATCATCAAACAGAAAAAATAATCTATAACTTGTCCGTAATTAGGGGTTCAAGTTGAAACGAGCAGTGAAGCAGCAGCAGCACTTCCTTCCACTACCACGCAGTTTAAAAAAGGAAATAGACACAGAGCAACTTATTAGATGTATTTGTAAACCTATATTGTATTCTTTAGAGATATGGGCATAAATACGCCCTCTCACTTATTGTTTCCATTTAGCCCCGATTGTTTTTCTTCTTTTCTTTCCTTCCTCTAAAAAAGGCTTAAAATCGAATTTTTCTCACTTGGCTAGTCCGACATGAGTTGGGTTAAAAAGTGCTTTGCTTTTAAGTTAAGTTTAAGTTCAAGCTTTGTTTAATTTTGATTGTCACTTCTCTGAAAGCCTCATCATCATCATCATTGCCATCCTCTTCATCCCCACAAATAACAACAATAACCCCATCATCATTATTACACGCATATTATTGAAGAGGCTTAGGTTTTTCTTGGTGATAAGGAACAAGTAATTTTGAAAGAGATACAGTCATGTTGACAAGCACTTAATTTGTCCTAATTTGGAATGTTCTCGCTCTCATCTTAACCTCGTCTTTTTCTTCACTACTTACACAACCCAGTCACAGTCACAGCAGCATCATCATTTGGTCGCCCTTCTCCATCTATTCATAATCAAATCTTGCTTCTCTTTCCCTTTTGAACTGCTGCTGAGCTGAAGCTAATTTAGTTAAGCAAGTTTAAAAGAGCAGCAGAAGAGGAAGAACAATAGAAAATGCAACAACTTTTGGCTGATGTGAGACATTTCTTGAGGATTCCAGTCGGTTTATTGCAGTGCTGTGCTGCTGCTGTTTCTGATGATGGGACATACAAATTACATACGACAATTTTTTTATACTGTTCCTGTTTGTACCGTTGCATTTATGTGTGTTATTGCCGTTCATAATAAATCTTTAAAAAAATGTTATATTGTAAAGCTTAGTTTGTTGAATGGTAATGATGATTGCATTGGATACAGTCATAAAAATAAAATATTTACAAAGTCGTTTTACTCTACCATTTTTTTTCCACAAAAAAAAACGAGGGTGGTCAGCAACAGGAACGGATTAAATTCGTTCAATCTCATCATATCATAATGCAAGCAAATCAAATATGAAAGCAATTTATTGGCTCAAAAATTAAATTAATTTCATTCATTAAAGGATGTTATTGCTCCCATTTCACTTGCACCTTCTTTTTTAGCTCAAGAGAAGAAGAAGAAGACGACGACGACGAAGAGAACGAGAGTGGAGTTTGCATGCGGAGTGGCGGTCTGGTGGAGGGTAAATAGCATTGACAATTTCTGCTTCATTTTTTATGCATGAAAATGACCAATTTTTTTTCTCGAATTATGATGAAGGTTATAAAGATCAATTACTAAAACACCATTATGTAAATGAGGATGAAGAAGGGTTTACATTAAATTGAATCTGTTCTAATTTGTTGAGCTCAAAATATAATATTAATAAATTAGAATGGAAGATGTTGATGATGGACAATGATGATGATGATGATGACGGTGATGAATTTGTACTTTATGTTTTTGTAGGTAATATCATTACGGTTCAAGGAAATCGATGAAATTTGTAAAATATTATGAAAGGGATGATATGATGATGATGTTGATAAATGATAATAACTATACAAGATTATTATATTATATCAGACAAGATTGTTTCCTTATCCAATTTTTCTTGTGTTTACTACACCACAACACAGGTCTGATGTTAAGTGATTTGGAAGTGATTGGAGAGTTGTATAATTTTTGTAAGACAAAAAATTCGTACCAGTTAAGTAAAGAAAGAGAAAAGGAGAAAAAAGAAGAAGCCAGGCAAATGATATATTTTCCTCCACCACCACCAACATCAATGAGTATGGCAAACACACTGATCTAAAAATCAGAGGAGCTCACTCACAGACAAGCAAAAAGAAAAGGGTTAAAGTTAAGAGATGAGTCAAAAAGTGAGAGATTGTAAAAAAAAGTAACTAGGTGTATCATGATACTAATCATCATCATCGTCATCATCATCATCATAATATCCTCCTCCTGATATCCTCTTCGTTTTTGTTCTTCTTCTTCTTCCTTTGCCACTCACTACTATCACTTGGAGTGCATCTTGGTCTATGGGCCACCAGTCACAAAGTGAGTCTCAAATGAGACGAGTCGTTCGTCGAGGGAAGTTGTTGTGTGAGTTAAGAAGAAGAAGCAGTAGCGAAAAAATAAGACAGTTTCAGTTTTTCCCTAAGAAAAAAAATATATATCAACAACACGAAGATTGTAGTGGAAAATAATCCTTTTTACTGGCTTCCTCGTCTTATCGTCGCTTGCAGATATCATCATTTTTGAGGAGAATCTCCTCCTTTTCCACCACCTCTGTTCACTCACTCCACACTCCACTCACACACACACGTTGAGTAACAAAATATCATTCAGCGTAATATCACATCAAACAACAAATCAACAATATTTTTACGCACAAATGGTAGCAGCATAGTATCATTACTTCTACTACTAATGCAGTTTCACTTTAAAAGTTTTTCCTTTCTCTGATTCATCATCAGCAGCAGCAGCAGCAGAAAGGCTTTTTTTGTTGTGATTATTGTTTACTTTCTTGAGTTTGTTGGTCTCTTTTTGGTGTACGTGTGGTTGGGCTTTGTTACTTTTTTGTCTCTGCAATAATAATAAAGTAGCAGTAGCAAAGCAAAGTATCATCTTCACATTATACCTTCATCATCATGCAAAAAGTTCATCTTTTGAACTGGATCTCCCACACACGCCATACAAAGGATTAAAAGAAGAAGAATATAATCTATCTTACGTTTTGCTTGTTGGAAGGAAGTACTTACAGAAAACGTGATTTACGGAGTGTGATTAAAAATTACATCATTTCGGTTTTCTCGACGAATTAAAGAAAATTTTCCCCGAAATCGAAATTTTACGAAGAAAGAAAAATATTGAATCTTTTTGCTTGGAAAGTGGATTTAATTGAAAATATATTTTTGTGCTGATGCATTATTATTATTGTGGATGAAAAAGAAGCAAAGGTGAAGCCGTTATATTAAAAGTTTGTATTTGTATCATCTCTTCAACTTCTTTCTTTCTACCTCTTCGATTTCATTCAACAACGTTTCAACGAAACGAGTTCAAATCTTTTATAAGCTGTGATAAAATTATAAGAAGAAGGAATTTTTGCTTACTGACAAATCTGTGCATTTTTTTTATATCTTTCTGTGAGTGAGTGTGCGTGAGCTCCTTTACAAGTCAGAAATCATTACAAATGATTTTTATGTGCTTTAATAAAATTTTCTCTGAGACTATCCTGTCTACCATCAGCACAAGCATCGGCATCGTCGCGCTTTCTTGTTAGCTCTCTCTCTCACTCCTCTCAGGACTGGAGGAGGAGCAGAGGAGATGGGGAAAATGAAAGGACATTCTGTAAAGAGGTAAAAAAAATCTTAGCAAAAATACGTTGAGAATTCTTTGATACTTGTCCATGAAGTAAATTCCAGAGAAAAAAATGAATAAATAATAATTTTACGGATTAAATAAAGCATATATCAAAACTGTAATATTTTTGCGTAACAAAACAACATTTATACGAAGAAGAGCAAGTGCAATCCATAATAATATATTAGTCACACAGTTCACATGGATGATGCCCAAATGCACTCTTCTCCGCTACTAGCAAAACGGCATGGCATATCAAATTCAAATGGACTAAAAACGCCAAGTCAAGTAGTAGTTGGTATGATTATATTATGACGGTGATTCTTGTTAGTTGTGGTGTGGTGGGTACACTCAACTCTTTCATTTTTCATTTCCACCACAATAATATCTCGCAGCANACTCTTTCATTTTTCATTTCCACCACAATAATATCTCGCAGCAAGCGAGCAACACGCCAGACAAAACAAGCAAGTTAGACATTTGAGCCCGTACAGTTTACCTTAAATGGTTTGGTTGTTGACATTTTATGACAGAAAGCTCGCATGTACACATGTTCCCTTCTTGCGCTGCTGCAGAGAGCGCAGCAGCAGCGCTAACTCCATAGTCCATAGTAGATCCAATATTCCTAAGCGCTACGCTGCGCTGCTGCTGCTCCTCAACTCAACATCTGTCTTCTTCATTCTCTCTCCTCAGCAGTTCATCTGCGTGAGGAGATGCCTTTCTTTTATAATCTCTCAGGTGGTATATGAAATGCAACCACCACCACCAACAGCGGCGGAGGTGATCATTCTCTTCATCGGTCATTATTATTACATATATTATCATTTATGTATGAAACGTAAGTTTTTTGTCCATTTGTTGTATTAAAACTAGACTAAACTGGAAAGAGGAGGGGATACGAATGAATACTGCAATGAACGAACACACGACGGTAAATATTTCTTCTTTGTTGTAAGATGATGATAATCGAATGGTTACACAGTCCGTAACTCACAGTCGCAGTATCGTACAGCAACAAAACAAGCGCAATCAAAAAGTTATAATGTCATTATGACCAATGAGAAAAATGTAAAGTAAAATGCATGAAAAAAAATTATGCAATCTTATGATGATTGATGAGAGAGTGAGTAAATGAAACCTACGAGAATACTCATAAATATTTGCTTTTTTCTTTTGAATTTTTCTATTCACAAAACAAATTGCAACGAAAAAAAGAAGATGATGCACAGACAGGAGTATGTAGTTGTAGTAGTAGTAGTAGTAAGAATAGTAAAATGTCACTGTTTCTTTTCAAAAGGTTAAAAATGTATGACGAATCATGAAAATTTTATATAATAAAAAATTCACAGAAAATCCCCCACAAATAAGAAAATATATGAGTTCAACAAAGAAGCAATGTGTAGTATAGAAATGAAATGTGCAATGGAATCAACTTTGACTCAGGCTGGCATAGAACGGTTTGTTTAGAAATTTTATTGCAAAGAACGAAATTTTACACGGGGGTAGTGCAACCGTAGTAGTAGCAGCATTACATTACAACAACAGCAGCAAGAGCAAAAGTAAAAGACTGCTGCTGAAGAAGAAGAAGAAACTGCAAATGTTTGCTTTACGTTACGTTACGACTTGGTGAAAAAAGTCGATTCGATATAAAACTGTCACTCAGATATACATTTACACAGAAGAAATCAAATTTGAAAATCTGAAAGGAAGGAAATGGAAAAACATTTTTGCTTCGCTTGACATTTTTTTGCATGCGTTGGTTGCTGGTTGTTGCTTGTCGACGATGAACAGGCTGCTGAAGGTTGAATCAAAGTGTCACGTTTCATAATAATAATCAAAGCCTTACTAAACTTAAAATGAACTCTGCTACTCTGCTCGGCTCACCAAGGTATAGGCATGATAGGTACTGAATAAATCCTACTGATCAATATTTTGATGATAACGATGATATGAAGTTGGTGGTGGTAGGTATATGCTATTTATTACGTCTCGTTGACGATTCGATGTCGTCAGTGTTTTGGGATACAAGAAAATTGTTAAAAACTATTTTCTAAAATAAGATCCAGCAGGTTTTAGTTTAGTGGTCATCACAGCCATAATAACGATACGGATCCTGATGATGATTAAGATTACCACCATCATCCTGATTGTCACCATTACATGACATTTGAACAAGTGCTCAGGTGTCTATGAAGCTTGTTCACATGACCACTTGTTTTGCTTTGCTCTAAATAGATAGATATCGCTTTCCTTTGTTGGTATTATTTTCTCGTGATTAAACTTTCGTTGAAGATTTTAAGACTAAGGCTTGTTTTTGTTTTTATTAGTTTGGTGGTCCCTGTTTGTCTGTCTGTAGCGTAATTTTACCTAAGTGTCTCTATAAAAGAGAGAGAGAGAGAGAGAAAGAGCTTTTAATCGTGCTGCAACGCTTCTTTACAAAGTTAAAAAATAAACTTTCAAATTACCTACAAATCTTCTCTCGACAAATTCATTCCTTTTACATATATAACAAATTCATAGTAAATGCCTACGCCCAGGCATATAAAATAATCTTTTTGTTGCTTTTGCTTTCCAAACTATAAAAATCTGTCGAGTCAAGAGTCGACAAAAGTCGAGTCAGGTCAGAGACTCACTCAAATTCAAATTCACTGCTTACTACTGACCAGTTAAATAAAAGATTGAATAGGATATATTATTATTTGTATTATAATGATTACATTTTCATTTGTATCAAAATCTTGTATCGCTTCCTTTGCGACAACAATGCATGTCATGTTTTATTAACATGATTTGATGGTGGTACAAGTAGGGTGGTGGTGAATGGTAGTGATAATGATGACGAAAATGAGAAGGGAAACACAAACAAACTCCATTTTTATCTGATGATAATTCACTCCTCTAAAACAACGAACGCAAATAAACGTCCGTCCTAGTTTTAGATTATACCTTGTTTGTCATCGACTTGTGGTTTTCTAAAAACTACTTTTACGGAACTTTTTTTCCTTTTCCTTTTTTCAAACTTTAGAATGACGAATCGTCAGGTGAAGAAGTGTCTCTTTCAGGCGTTAGTTTTTCTTACAAGCCAGTCTGCAAGTCTCCAAGTCTAGAGCGGTGAGGAAATGACAGTTGACACAGATCCGTTTCTCAATAGCGGAAGATGAAGATTAGGCAAATGTACTTAAACATGGTACAAATATTCTTGGGAAGGAAAGATTGCTAGAAAGGAGTTGAAAATGTTATTTTTAGGGATCAAAGTTTGATTTTCATTAACAACAACATAACACAGCACAGCCTTCATTTACAAAGATTGGGAAGTTACAAAATACATAAAGGAAAGGCAAAACATCATTGTCAAAATAAAAGCCCTCCTCGTTTTCTCGACATTTCCCTATGGAAAACTGAAACAGATTCATCAACAGGTCAGAATCAGACTAGTAAAAACAGCAAAGACAGTTCTCTCGTGAATTTCTGTACTTATACTCGAATTTTAAAACCCTTTATCCGTATTTAACGCACTTTTTTTACAACTGACTTTTAGTTTTGCCACACTCTACAATTTTCTTCGTATCGTATCTAACCGTACGTATCACCACCCTCCACTAAGAAAACGATGCGATACGATATCATCTTGATAGGATAAATGTGTAAACAAGTCAAGCAG
>JAHZNJ010001047.1:0-12798 GCA_027744475.1 Lepidocyrtus cf. sotoi NNG-2020 | reverse complement strand
GACAGTTGAATTGAAATCCGAAGTAAAGTTAGTTACCTATTTGCACAAAAAGTAAAGGCAGACGATTCTTGACAGAAAGTTGGGAAATTATAGCTAGGTATGTGTGTTTGTTTAATTAAATTAAATACTGAAAGCTTTTTGGTTTTATTTTAATTATTGATGAATCGATTTGTTTTACTGCTTTAGGATAGCATTTCTGTAAGCTCTGGGCTACGATGATTGGAAGTATTATTGCTAGGAATATTTTGGGGAAGCCGAACGCATTATTGAATTCCTCTGGTCGAATTTCTGTAATTTCATCAAACCACTTAGGCAGAACCATGTCCTCTTCTTCCGGTCAAGGAAATTCATATCAGTTTGAAACTTTGAAAGTTAAGACTGAATCACCTTTCGTCACACAGGTCACCATCAGTCGTCCCGATAAATTGAACGCGATGAATAGAGCATTCTGGAGAGAGATTAGGGAATGTTTTCAAACTCTTAATAATGATGCAGATTGTAGAGCGGTGGTGCTCAGCGGAGAGGGAAGAGCCTTCACCGCAGGTCTTGATCTTCAGGACATGGGAGACTTTTTTAGTGTTATCCAATCAGAGGAGGATTTAGCTCGGAAGGCAAAAAATTTCTATAATTTCATTCGTGCTTATCAAGACAGTTTCACTGCTGTAGAGAAATGTCAAAAGCCAGTGATTGCAGCAATACATGGTGCCTGTATTGGAGGTGGGGTCGATTTATCCTCATCTTGTGACATCAGATACTGCACCCAAGATGCAGTCTTCCAAATAAAAGAAGTAGAGTTGGGGCTCGCTGCAGATGTCGGCACAGTACAAAGACTTCCCGAAGATCGTAGGAAATGACAGTATTGTTAGGGAACTTGCCTACTCTTGCAGAAAGTTTATGGCGGATGAAGCAAAATCGATTGGCTTCATTGGAAGAGTATTTGCAGATAAGCAGCAAATGCTTGAAGCAGCGTTAAAAATGGCTTCTGTTATCGCTGAAATGTCACCTGTGGCTGTGCAAGGGACGAAAGTGAATCTAAATTATTCAAGAGATCACACTGTAGATGAGAGTCTGGAATATATGGCTCGTTGGAATTCGATTATGCTTCAATCAGAAGACTTGGTTAAGGCGGTTACCGCATTAATGGGAAAACAGAAGCCTACTTTCTCTAAATTGTAATTCCAATTTAATCGAGTATATAGCTGGCAAGAGAAACATGACAAATAAATAATTTGAAAAAGAATTCACAAATTAAACCAATAAATGAAAAACTCGCCTACCTTCTTTACATTTTCACTGAGCATTTTTGTATTTGATATTATGTAAAATGTAAAAAATAAAACCTTAAATTGTTTTGCAACATTCCAAAAAAGTTTAATTATGCCTAAATCTGTCGCCTACATACCTGACAGTGTCTATCTAAAAAATATGCATATTAATGATGTGATTTACGCATTTTAGCTTCTGAGCAAAGCAAACATTATTGCAACATCTTGGGAGTCGCAAAATTCATTTTCTTTAGTTTCCTGCTTGCCTGCATTGCCTATATGGCGTCGTTTCCGAATATAAATTAAGTTAAACAGATCATTAATTACATAACGAATATAGATAAATAATTGAATATTAAAATAATAAGATAATTCTGGCTTATTCCAATACAGATTAATGAAGACACGAAAGCAAGTGCAGTCTAATAATTCGAGGAATGCTAAAGAGAATTTTTCAAAATACATTAAACCCAAGCTTAAAGCTGTCTGTGACAAGTTTCCGTTTCAAAGGAAATACAAATAAATCATTCGTTCTTCAAACCGAGAAGGAAAGTACAAAAGCGAAAGTCTCCAAAATGAATGCTGTGGATTCTGAAACCAATCATGGAGCAATTGAAGAAAACCCTTTCAGTGATTTCGTTATCGACGACGTAAGCTCCGCGACTGAAGATAAAGTAGAAAAGCCAACCATGTACAGTAAAATCTTGGAGAAAGCAGAAAAGAATCTTCGTGATTGGCGAGAAATCAGCCAGAATGGTAACAACTTAATAAAAGTACCTTACCCAGACCTTTCCAACTTAACAATGTCCCCCGAATCGAGTTCACAATCTCAATCTCCAACAACAAAGCGGAAGATAATCAGAAATCGCCACTTAACTGATATGACAGCCGTATTTAAATGCAACGCTTGGGACGATGTAGAATGGGATGAAGAAATGAAGAATCAATGCAGTTGAAGCTGTGAACACAAATGCAAAAACTAAGGTCGACGAAGAAAGAAAAGAAGAATTGGAAACTGAAGCTAACAAGTTCTGGGACGACTTTTATGGAAACCATAAAAATAAATTTTTCCGTGATAGGAACTGGCTATTTTCAGAATTTCCGGAACTTGAAAGCCCCTACGGTGTCAGTGTGGATCCAGAAGAAGCTGTTCAAAAAACCATAGAGTTTCGAGAAAATGAAAGCTATCCTGGAGAAAATTCAAAGTTTAAGGTGCTGGAAGTCGGATGTGGCGTTGGAAATACTGTCTTTCCTCTACTCGCCGCCAATAATAATCCTCATACGTATGTATACTGCTGTGATTTCTCTTCAAATGCCGTGGATCTCGTTAGACAGGAGCAAGGCTATGATCCAAAGAGGTGTACTCCATTCGTATTAGACATTACTGACGAAAATCCAGCAACTCCTTTTGCAGAAGGTTCTATAGATGTAATCACTGCCATTTCAAGAAGAAGAAGGAAGCAAGCAGCGATTAATCAAAACTAATTTTCTTGTTTGAAACTTATTTTTCTTTCTATAATGTTGGTATTCACGAAATGCCTTGTGGTCGTGGCAAACAATAAATAAATTCCTGTTTTTGTAAAATAAATGTAAGCCGTGCTCATAATAAATAATAAGATTTTTTGTAAAAGTGACGACAAGTTGCTCTTAAACTTAAACATAATCAAAGTTTTTATATCCTCCTCTGTAAGCTTCTTACTAAAAGTTAAAAAATCTTTATTGAACTCATATCTTGTTCTGTTCCAGTCTTGTTCAAACTCATTATCTTCAAGAAAAGAAGGAAGTATAAAAAAAATACCGCTACGAGCACAATAGCACAAAACAACAAAAAGCCTTCTTCCCTTCCTCCCTTCTCCTAATTCCTTCCTTACCTTCTTTTCTTACTGACATTTTTAAATCGAAAACGCCCAAAATCCCCATCTTTCATTGTCCTCTTTATCTCTTTACATACCACCGATGATCATCATCACCAGTACTATATCACATTATTATCATCGAGTCAAGCAATAATGGTAAAAGAAGTTAGTTGGCTTCCCGAAAAACTTTTCGAAATTTCTTTTATAGCGCAAGTTTACTAATGTGCTTAGGCAGATACGCATTCAATACTTGGCATAATGAATGGGATCATATCATACAGCGTTTGCGAGCCTTACTTCATCCTTACCGAAATTTCCTCCATACGAAATGCCATGCTTTTACACATTTTGCAGACATGAGTTTTTTATCTTGTTTTAGGCAATCATTCTTTTCATTGACTAACTAAGATTTACTGATTTTTTATAAGAAATCTATACTGGATAAGAGAAACGAGCGAGCTCGAGCTGTAGCAGCAGACGAAGACGTTATGAATTAGCTTTAAAAATTTTCATACAAAAATCTCCACTCACTTCACTACTCTTTCTCTTTCTTACCTGTAGAGTGCTCATAAAATGATAAAATCTCTATAAATATAATGCCAGAGATTCTTTGTTGTTGAATCATAAGCAAAAGCATAATTATTATGCATTAAGAAAAAAGACGGCATGTGTCGTGGTTTTTGGTACGTGTTGGATGAGTGAGTACGAATTACTTACTAGAGGAATTTATGTAAGATGTGATAATGTGATAAAAAGTTGAAGCGATGCATCTTTCAAAAAGAAAAGGAGTGAAATATTATGTATAAAATGCGAGATAGAATGTTTTCTTTCTTATGAAAACGGAAAAAATATGAAATGTATCTACATTTTTACTAAAAGCAAGGGAGTCAACATGATATTGTCGATCTGTCAAAAGTCTCAAGAAATTTTTTTTTGAAAAATATCAGATTTTTTTTCTTTCCTTTCAGAATGTATGTTTTTCTCTTGAGAGATTTTATTTAAAAAATTTCGACATATTTGACAATCAACATTAACTTACAAACACACAGTTAGAGTTAGAAATCTTACACAAATTCGACGCGTAGTAATACAAATATAGTCATCCCATTCATTAAAATTATCACAAAACAGACAAAATGGTGATGGTTGGTGAGATGGATAACCCAAAGGGAAAAGGTGGAATTTGATAAGCACTGAAAATGTAAAGCAAACGTAAGTAAAAAAAATAATTTATCTACTAAATTTAGTTGCATCAACAACTTTTTAGACAAAATAATAATAATATTTAAAAGAGAGTGGAAACATGGGAATTAGTGAGCTGGTCCAGTCCTTTTTAGGAGTTGATAAAAATTCATACTCAGCTGAATATTAGCTTAATGTCAATTTTATGCAGTGTGTGTTGCAAGTTGCAAGCAAACAGGCTGACAAAAAATGAGACATAATGATGATAATGATGGATAGAGAGTTTCTTGGATGGGCATTCCTAATTGGATGATGATGCGATGGCAGCAAGTAGTGTGCTCTCATTTAAATAGTCTGGTTTGTTATATATTTATACAAAAAACCTAAATTTGTTAAGTTTCTCTTGAACTGCAAAAAATTACAATAAACGTCTCACATTTCCCCTGGTGGCTGGTCGCATCATAAAAACCCGTTTCTAGATTTAGCTGGTTGAAGCCGTTGCGTATCTATCACTAACTTATTTTCCGTAACTCCGTCAGTTTTCCGTAATTGGGGTGTTTTATTTAAAGATTGATGATTTTTTACATTAAAATTACAAGTAGTCAATAAATTTTATTTATTATTATAATAATAAACTTTGGTTCATGGCTTTCCGGTCAATGTCATGTGCGAAATCAACATTTTAATATTTATCCTTCAACGCTTTACTACTTTGATTTTTGCAGGTTAATAAAAAAATAGTAAAAATCTGAGTATGTACTTCCTATTTCAATGATTGTTCATAAAACATTTGGCGTCTTATCATATAAGTACTTTCATGCGTGCCGTCAGGAAAGTCGTTCAAAGTTTTAAAGAGCACACCTTCCATTAAAAGGGTAAAGTTTAATGGAGTAAATTAGTTTAACTTCCTAAAAAACTTCTTTCTTCTCATGTCTCACCTCATTTGCATCTATTCAAGATAATTTTTTCCTTCTGGGTGTTTGTTGTGGGTGATTATTACATGATGAGTTTGAGCTTGAGTCTAATGTTGGCCGATTATTGTGCTTGCTCAACTCAAGTCAAAAGTTAAACTGCAGCTGAGGATGCGGATGATCATAAAACATAATTCCATTCCACATCGTAACGTAATGAAGATGACGAGATTGGGATGGTTATATTGTGGTGGGTGATGTGATGATGAAGATGTGCTGAAAGACGTCTTGTCTCCCATTATCTTCCTCCTTCTCCTCACTGCATGTGTGTTTGCAGTGTCTAATATTAATGTTCCTCAGTCATCATTTTCTTCTTAGCTCACTACTCTCCATTAAAAATTATAATGATTGCTCCCATCATCATCCAAAACTTAAATTTACATCACATCATCAGTCCTGTTTTAAAACGCTATCTTTACTGCTACATATGGCCAGTAGTTGGTGGAGGTGGTGGGCATGGATGGAGTATGATAATGATTATGATGGGTTGATGACTGTGTTACGTACGAAAAAAAAGATCATCTCATTTTCTGTTTATTACCATGCTCAAGCTACTACTTACATTTTTACTTTACATTCATTGCAATAGATAATGTTCAACAGCTTATTCCTTTGCTTTGCAACATTTTATTATTGCACGTAATATATGACCCTGTCAACTTAGTTTGTGATGTCTTTAGGCGAACATTTTTGCTTTGCTTTGAACTTGATCATGTTTTCTTTTCTGGTTTTAGTTTAATTCATTCTCCCCACTTTTGAATGAAAAACATAAAATAACTTGTTACAAACAAACTATGAAAACAAATATTATATTTTTAACAAATCCCTTCCTGTGAGTTTAGTGGAAACCATAAAATTTCTTGGATAAGGCTAGTTCTTTTCGCTATCGAAGAGGAAGCTGAAGTTTTGTTATGTTATGAGATTAATAAAATTCTGTGGAAAATGGAATTCAATGTTTAGTTCATTGCAAGTGACCTAATAAAAAAGTTATTGCGGGAAGTGCCAAAACCATTTTTTAGCTTTCCTTTCTACTTTTTCTCGTATACAAATTCTTTACTTGTTATTCCCAAAAATTCCTACAAAAACAAGCTTTATTCTTCTTAAAATTTTTTATTATTATGGGAATAATAAACAAAATGTATTTCATTTTAAATAAATGTGAACTTTTACCTCACTTGTGTGAAAATTGCTGAATCAATTACTACTACAAGTACGAACCAGCCGTAAAATATTTTGTCCTTTGACTTTGACTCACTCACACTCTTCTCTTCTTCTTCTTCCCTCCCTCGTTCGCATACTTTTCCACTTAAAAATAACAAAAAGGCTCATGAAATATGTTTGTACACAACAAGGCACTCAATTTCCTTCAAAAAAGTATTCTCTTGTTTACTATTTTGGTAGGTCTCTTCTCTTCTGCAGCCAAGCTGAAATGAGAGAAATGGATTCATTAAACATTCCCGTCTCTTTCTTTCTCTTAAGTAAATCCTTGTCCATGATCATGATGATGATATTTTTTATGTATTTTTCTTCTTCAAGCTTGCTTACCTTCCTTCCTCTTCTCTGAAAAAAAGAAGTAACATTTTACAATAATAGTAATAATAATAACAACACATCTTCTGTTTTTTTAAAAAGTGTTCACCCTTCTCTTCATCAACATCATCATCCTCATCTCCATCAACTCATCTTTCTTCCTCTTCTCTTCTCCACTTAATTCATTCTCACACAACAGCAGCACCATCATCTCTATTCCATTTATCCCTTTTCTTTTTTTAAATATTATTACCCGTACACACAACAAACAACACACTCACTTTTAACTTCAACTTGAATATTCTTAAGAGGAAGAAGACGGGAAAAAATGCTTTGAAAGGAAAACAACATTCATTTAACGTTGCATAATAAGCACGTTCAAATGAAGCAGAAGAAAAGAAGAAGAAAAAAATCTCATAAAACTCACTCATCTAATGCGGATCCCTATTAGATGAGTAAAGAAGTTCTCGGAAGGAGTAGGTGTCCGGCGATGATGGTCCGCGTGAATAAGTGAATCTGTGTTAGTCTGTTTTATCATCATCTCTCATCATATCATCGCAATCGCCAACGCCATCCTTTTTTTACTGACCGTGTAGTCCAAGTCCATCGTGTTTCCTTTTGGTTCAATTGCCTTGATTTTCTTTACATAACCCATTTTTATCGCAACACAACACAAGTTTTTACAGATTTGGTTGGCAGATGTGCAGCAACAGCAACAGAAACTTGTAAAAGGAGACAAGACACATCGCATCGCTATCGCATCGTCATTATCGGCATAAAAGGAGAAAAAGACAGGCTATTTTTATACCTGAGATTTATTAGCAAAAATAAGGTAAATACTATTCCTAAAGCTTAGATAAGTAGAAGAAGTTTTTCTTCGAAAAAAAAGCTTCGAAGAAGAATCTTTTAATTTGATTGTCTGGGAACTCTCTTTTTCTTCTCAAAATCAAGTGAGAGTGAGTGGAGAAGGAAAATGTTTTGGTGAAGAGAGAAGAGGACTCTCAAGGGAGAAAAAAGTTTGGAGAGAGAGAGAGAGAAAAGAAAGACGAGCAGACAAGAATCTGACGTTCATTCTTCTTAAGTTCCTTCGTCAGCTCAGTGGCAGTAGTAGTAGAACAAGCAGTAAAGTAATAGTGAATTGTATCATAATGAGTCTTCTTCTTCTTACTTCTCCTCCTCCACCTCTTCTTCTTCTAATCCATCTCTTCGTCAATGTAAACTGTTAAAAGTTGAGTCTGAGTCATCCCATCAAATCAAACAAACGGCGACGGGACGACTAAACGTAAAGCTTGTTGCAAGGATTAAATGTTTTCCCTTTCCTTAGTTTCCTTCTACTTCTACTTCTTTTAAGGAAACAAAAACGCGACAGGTCCACTAACAGTATTTACTATTTACAAAGGGGATTCAATTCAGAAGAAAAGTTTGTCCTCTTTTCCCCTGTGTTTTGACTTGACTTGGGGATTTTCTAGTGTGCTACTCTGGAGGCATTCGAGCAAAAGTACATACAAGAAAGGAAACTAGACCGTCTCACTCAGACCAAGGCAGGTTCTCTAACACTCCACAATACGATAAAAAGGGAGCCAAGAAAAGTCAACTAACGTAATAATAATAAAAGTAGAAGAAAATACAAGAAAATCACTGAAGAAAAGATACTACAAATACAATGATGATGCTGCTGGGAAGCCGGAGGAGTAGTAGAAGTGGTAGGGCTCATATGGCGAATGGGCTCACTCTCACTACCGCCACCCACCTCATTTCTTCTTTCGTTCTCTTGTTTCTCGTCGCTGTAGAGCTGAGTCAAGCTCAAGTTGCTCAGTGTCCGACGAGATGCCTTTGTTTCAAGACTACCGTCAGATGTATGTTCCTTCACTTGGAGAAAGTGCCTGATGTTCCTGAGGACACGACAGTCCTGTAAGTTATAAATAATATGCCACTTATGCCATGCCAGTAGTAATGCAACAATAATGCAATGTAGATTCTACACTAGGTGGAATCATTATCATAAAAACAAATATTTTCATACTTATGCCGTCGTTTTTACAGCTTTCCCCGTTGTTTTTGTTTTTGTATGATTATTATTAACATTTACAAACAAGACAAGACAGAAAAAGAGGTAAAACAAGAAAATTGGAACAACATTGCTGGAAGTTGCTTCTACTGCTCTTCTGGTAGCATGTTTTTCTTTTGTAAATGTATTAATAAAAGAATAATAATAACGAGGAAATCATAAAAAAGGGGAAACGATACGGACTGGTGGGTGTGTGATAGTGATGATGATGAAAATGATGATATCCTAGAAACAGAAAGGCTTTCCACTTATTATTATGCTCGTTCCTCTTTTTTTGCTCCATTTTTGTTGTAGAAGTTTTGGAGCGTAATAAAAGCCAAATTTAATGATATCATTCTGAAAACGAAAGCTTTTATTAGAATGTTCAGGTTTCCGAAAAAAAAAGATTATACATAACAACATTTATGAATGTCGTGTCTTGTTAGCATTTATAGGATCCTCCTAACTAGGTAAATAGGTGCCTAAATATAAAAAATAAAGGCCATGCTACATGCAAATGCGAGGGACAACAAAACATCTATTCTATGATTTTGATATTTTGTAATTTTAACAAATGCAATATGGAATGCAGTTAAGTTACGGTGTAATTTTGACAAAATAACTTTATTTCCACTCCTGTAGGGATCTGAGATTTAATAGAATACGGGAAATTCCAGTGAATCAATTCAAACGCTTGAAAAAGTTGGAAACTCTGTAAGTGCAATGATAATACATACTAATGACAATACAAATGCAATATGGAATTCAGTTAAGTTACGGTGTAATTTTGACAAAATAACTTTATTTCCACTCCTGTAGGGATCTGAGATTTAATAGAATACGGGAAATTCCAGTGAATCAATTCAAACGTTTGAAAAAGTTGGAAACTCTGTAAGTGCAATGATAATACATACTAATGACAAATAATAACAATCCTATTCATATTAACTGACGAATATCATCTCATCTCTTCCGGGTTTTCATAAAAACTTTTTTCCTTGTTCATCAAAATTCACTAATTCCCGGTGAAAAAAAACAGGTTGTTGAATAATAATCACATTATCCAATTGGAAGATGGAGCATTCAATGGATTGGATAATTTGCGATTCTTGTAAGTTTACACTACATGCTCCAAATAATACTTTTTTCGAGAAAATTTAATTACTTTAATTGGAATTACGTAAAATTGCAAAATGGCGTATTACGAAAAATCTTCTTTCGTTGACAAATCGGGATGTAGATACCTTTATAAAAATCGTATTCGTGACATTGGCCCACATGCCTTTCAAAATCTGGGGAATTTAGAGCAGCTTTATCTCCATTACAACTACATTCAAGACTTCCCCGCTGCAACTTTCCAGAATCTCAGCAATCTTCAAAGAATTTTCCTTCATCATAACAAAATCCAACGAATTCCACCCGGTGCTTTTGATGGGCTCCAGAAACTAATCCGTCTGTAAGAATAATTTTTTTTTACTTTTATTATTTGTTTACTTTACGCTTCTTTTATCTACGCATCTTTTCTTCATTTCTTCGTTCGAATGTAAAATACTACGATCATTTTGAAGAGGATGTAGTAGTGGGAAAAGTGGGAAGGAGATTAGTTGAATGAAGCTACAAAAAAAGCCAAAGCGTAATAAAAGCGCATTTTCCACTTGAGGGAATATAAGGTCGGAGATTGACTTTGATATGAGTTGGTTGAAGTTTGGTTACATAAACCAGCCAAAATGAAAATGAAATAAAATAAAATGAGCCGAGAAGAATTTGGATGAAAAGGTTCTATTTTTCTTTATTTTAAATTGACTGAATGCGCCACCTACTTTTCCCTCTGGTTTTTAAATTCATTCATTTTCATTTGATTTATTTTAAACAAAGTTCGAATGTTTATTATTAATGCACAAATTTGAGTTCAAATGACTTTGAATGATTCACTCAAATAGTTTGACATTTCGGTTTTAGACGACTTGACAGTAATGCCTTAGTTTGTGACTGTGGGATAGTAGGACTAGCTAAAATGTTAGCAGAACATCCAGACGCTGAAGCAGCAGCGTACTGCGAGAAGCCTGATTCTATGCATGGGAAATCTGTGATGGCGATGAAAGATTTGGAAACTCGTTGCCGTAAGTTTGATAATAATGATTGATTACCTTACGTATAATTGTTTATGATCGCGGCGCGGCGATGCAATAGTAGAAAAGTTGCATGTATTTTGTTGTTTTCCTGAAACATTATCTCAATTTGACGCTTAAGTAAATATCACTGATGATGAGTATAATTATGGGAATATCTCATTTTACAGGATCGCCGAGGATCATTGACGAACCAAACGACATTGAGGTTAGCGTTTATTAACTCATCTACATAATCAAATAATTAATAAAAGTCACAGCATTTTATAAATTACACAGGACAAGTTTTACGTTGACTAATAAGTAAAAAGCTGTATGCATTCAATTAAAACTCGATTACATTTTTGTTTCGCAGCGACATTATATAGAAACTAATAACACATTACTTAATCCACATAGAAGTTAATCTTGATGAATCATTATGAAAACTTTAGGTAAACTTTGGAAACACTGTGTACTTCAGATGTCGGGCTGAAGGCGAGCCAGACCCCAACATTGTTTGGTTGAGAAACAGGTATAATTACATAAAAGTTATTGATTCTCTCTACTGACGTTTTCCTTCTTGGCACATATAATCTCATTCCATATCGAAGATTAAAAATTATTCAGGAGTTTTACTGGAAAGAAAACGCAAAAATAATTACCCCGTTTCTTCATTATTTTTCAGTAATGAGGTTATCAGCAGTAATACTCAGNTCATTCCATATCGAAGATTAAAAATTATTCAGGAGTTTTACTGGAAAGAAAACGCAAAAATAATTACCCCGTTTCTTCATTATTTTTCAGTAATGAGGTTATCAGTAGTAATACTCAGCCTCGTTATTCCTTACTCCGAGATGGAACTTTGATGATAGCAAATGCACAAGATGAAGATTTTGGGTATGTTAGCGATCCGTATAACAGAATTGCCTAAAATCCTTTATTGTAATTTAATTAAAGCGATTTGGCAAGCAATCTACGATTTTATTTTATTATATTATATAGGCTTTATGTTACGTATTATTACTTTACAGTACCTATGAATGTGTGGCAAAGAGTGAAAGTGGCCAAGCCAAGTCTCGCAAGGCTAAAATGGTCCGCAGTAGTGGATCGGAAAGACACGCTAGCAGGCCGCGGTTCGTTCTCGTACCTCAAGATCAAGAGGTTTCAGAAGGGAATACTCAAATATGTAAGGAAGAAAGAAAATGAATGACGCAATACTAAAATGCACATATTTTATATATTTTTATATAGAGCAGAAATGCATTACATTGTCCATATTTTTTGCATAGTAAATTGCGAGGCGATAGGATATCCTCAACCGAAAATCCAATGGTATTTAGACAGCTCGCCGCTGGAGCTGACTGGAAGACATCAGGTATGCATAGCATTTTACATTTTATGGTTCACTTGGGGCTCCTCTCTTATTTTGCATCTTTATAACGTAAAACCCTCGTATGCAAAAATGTTCTTCTCCCTGAAGCTTCTAAGAAGCCTAAAGGAATGCAATATATATATTGCTGAGGGGCGACACTTCTTTTAAATTTGTAGCAATGATGATAAGATAGAGAAAGATTCTTTACTGCTAATTTTTTCTGCTTTATCTCTCTCTCCAAGAAAAATTCAAGAAGACAGACAGAGAAAAAAAAACATTTTCATTTTTGTCTTTCCTTTCTATCTATCTGTGTTCTGTGTATGCCTTTAGGTTTCTCCAGGAGGCTCTTTGACAATCACCAATGTGAGCAAGGAAGACGAAGGCGTTTACAGATGTACAGCTACCAATCTCGTGGGAAATCTATCTGCGATAGCTGAAGTGAGAGTAGCAAGTAAGTAGTAAGC
>JAHZNJ010001046.1:0-15315 GCA_027744475.1 Lepidocyrtus cf. sotoi NNG-2020 | reverse complement strand
GACGACAATTGTTTATTAACTTTTATGACATTTTAAAGCTAGGAAATGGATTATTGCACCTAGCTTACAATATTTTCCTTGTTTCCTTCATTCTATCATATTATTCTATAAACTATTTTATGTTAATACCTTAAATAATTTCATAATACCACATCGTAAACAAAATAATCATGTTAAATTGATTGCTGCTAGGAATTGGTTAAAAAATGGGGGAATGTTTATTGTTAAAAATGCTTTATGACAAGTTCGCTCATTTACTATTGTATAAGGTTAATTGATTATCGGCGAGTGGAATTGGATAGGCAAAACGGAATTGCTTGCAAAAGCCTTTGTCATTCTAAAGGACGCTTGCCAGAAACAATGGTTGCATTTTTAATGAGTTTTACGAGTCATCCCAAGCAAGTATTGTAGAAAAAGTTTTAAAAATGTTGTATGATGCTACATAATTTCCACATAATTTCTTATATTTCTGGGTAGTAATTTATTGTTTTGGTTTTGTAATTTGCATAAAGTTATGTATGTATATAATATGCTTTAACATTAATTTATTTATTAGAAGTAATCTTGCATAACTGTCTGAAAACTTTCTAATTCATTCTTAAATTAAAAATGTTTAATTTAGAACCGAGTCCGCAAAATGCTAAGCAAAACTCAAAAGAAACTTATGGTCACATCGTCTAAAGTTCTAAAAGTTGATTAAATTATTAATATAAGTAATTATGATTCCAATTCTAACGTAAATGAGTACTTTATAATGAGGGAATTTTATAATGGTACTTTTTAAATTTAATGTAATTAAGAGACATTGTAGAGGCAAATGGGACAAGGAAATTCATTGTTTGTAAAATGTAAAGTAAACTAAGACTGAAAATTTTAAAAGTTGTCTATTAATAAAATATTTCTGTTGTAAGTTGTGAACTAGCATAAATAACAGTCTTTATAACAATCGCTTGCTCGTTACGCAGTTTCAAGGAGACTTGTCAATTGTTGTCATTAAGTTTTTNTTCTGTTGTAAGTTGTGAACTAGCATAAATAACAGTCTTTATAACAATCGCTTGCTCGTTACGCAGTTTCAAGGAGACTTGTCAATTGTTGTCATTAAGTTTTTATTCTTATTTCAATTATAAAATGAAGGTGGTCATAACCAACTGAAAAAACCTCTAAAGTAATTAATCCTTTCGTTTTCATTATCAATGGAATTAAACCTACGTAATTGTTAATATTGTGAGGAACCCATAATAAAAATTTTGTCTTGATTGACTGATTATGTAGTAATAACGTTTCGTAGAAAATCTAAATAAAGTTCATTAAACAAAATCAAAACGGATTTATTAGGTAACTAATAGCTCGAATGTTGTACATTGCACTGTACCGTTGCATTTTAAAGTTTGATTGTAATTTTATCAATCAGTTCTTCGGGTTTTCTTATTAAATTAAAATACGTTTCATTTAAAGCTTTTTCTGTAACAAACACTCACGGCTCATTCATGGGATTTTACAACTTAACTTGTTCAGCACGCGTATAAAACCTGAATAAAAATGAATTTTGATATCGTGTTTACGCTGCGCTGATGTTTTTTTAAAGCTATTCCTGTAACAAACACTCACGGCTCATTCATGGGATTTTACAACTTAACTTGTTCAGCACGCGTATAAAACCTGAATAAAAATGAATTTTGATATCGTGTTTACGCTGCGCTGATGCTGATGTTTTAAGTTTTAAGCACTAACTATGTAGATATTGTTCCTTAAGATATGTTCATATTATTCATATTCATACATAAATAATCTTCATAACATGCACTAACACCTTCTTGACACAAATAAAAATTAGATAATTAAAAGTACTTTTGCATTTGATTAAAACCACACTACACCTAATAAAAATGTGACTAACTTTATACTTCTTACTTCTTGTAAGCCTTGTAAGTAACAAGGCTTTGGCTATAAATGACATGTAATTAATCAACTTCGTGTAAATTAAAGTTAACCTCAATGAATTTTTTCAGTTGTGTAAAGGAAGCAGGCTAGAACGGAAACGGAACAAAAAATACTAGTCTAGGACGAGTCTGCTAAACTGTTTACTGCGCTTTGCATTATATAACTTATCATTAATGATTGCACCTAAATAAAAACACTTACGTGAAATTAATGTGGTACATTTATTAAATATGAGTATGAACGTGTAAGAATTTTTACAAATCATTAAGCATTGCGTATTAAAAATTAACAAGTAATTATCCTCATTATTCTCAACATTCTAATTCTACAGCTTCCGGTGTGACCAGTGTAAGTTAAATTAAAATACGATTTTAATACAAAAGAACGTATGGTAGAAAAATTGCTTTGAAGGCGGAAACGGGCAGTGTGTGAGATGAATTGATGCAAAATTGAGTTAGCATGTTTTGTAAAAAAAATGGCGAATTTACTGGGGACATTAACAAACCCGTTAACAAAAATTAGGTGCTTATTAATATGAATGCAAAGAATAAAAATTGCTCATCCGACATTTGTTGGGGGTTGGTAGATTAAACACATATTATATGAAGTTTGAAGTTAATTAGTTACATAGTCAGTCTGGTTTTATTTGATTTGAAATACACACTAGAAATTTTTTAAACCTTAGAAGATCAACATCAAATTATTATTATATTGCAACATGTAGTTTTTTACAGAAAAATAACGAGCAACAATTTTTAGTAGCTTTTAAAAAAAGATAAACCAACCATTTGTACAGCACTTTACAATATTCACTTGTTGTTATAAATTACGAGTAAAACAAAACGTTTGTTAAAATATAAACTTTGAGCTATTTAATAAAAGATCTGCGTAAGTTACAAACGTATAAAAACAAATGAACTCGACCTTCAACAAGCTCTTCGAGCTCAAATCATCTATCAAACTGTCTGACTTATTTATATTTCTGTTTCACTTTAACATTAGTACTTTGAGCATGAATATGGCGTCGTCTATGGTAAGTTACTACTACCGAGAAGTAGGCATAGGCATTAATCCAATTAATCCACCACCACCACCACCACTGCTACTTCCTCCTCCACCACCCCATCCAGTTTTCTTGACGGTACCAACCCCTTTCTTTGGAGAAGCTTTCTTTCGACCAGTCTGAGTTGTTCTTTTAGCTTTTGGTTTGGAACCAAATGCAAACGATTTTCTTTGTCTTGGCTTTTTAGCTGCAGCTGAACTCTTTCCACGTCTAGGTTGAGAACTAAAATAAGGAGAGTCTTGTGACACTCCTGACTGCGACCCCATGTCAATCCAGCCATCATCGTCAAATGTCATTGCTCTACTGGTTGTCTTCTTTGCGCTTTTATTAACTGAACTGTTAGTTTTGTTAGCAGGTCGCCGTGACGTAGACGGTTTTGGCTCATCAAAGTCTTCTATATTATCTTGTTCCTCTGCAAGCAGCACTAATTTCTCTGCTGAATGTTTAACCGAGATTTGTAGCAGTTTCAGCCCATACTTTTCGTAATTAGCTTTTGTTACCCCAGGAAGTTGTAACATTTCATTTGGAGTTTCTGGCATTGCCACACTCATGGCTCTTAATGCCTAAACGGTGAATAAGAACAAAAATTAGAAATACACCAAATATTAAAACACAAACAAGGATATAGTGCAAGTAATGTTTTTTTACCTGAACACTCATAATTGAGGTCCATTGAGCTGCCCCCACTTCAGTAGCAATTTCTTTGCATTTATTGATTAATTCGTGGTAACATCTCTTTTGAATAGCACCGATTTCACCTTCCAAACCGAGATTCAAACTGACATTTGTGTTATTGGCTGAAACTTTCTCCTTTGCTTTCGAAAGAGGAAACTGAACTTTGGCCCATCCATTTAACACAGAATCAGCCTTGTTCCCTAATGTAACGTAAGCGTATGTCATTGACTTATCGCGAGATTCAATGATTTCTTCCTGTGAAAACGAAACGGAACTTTGTTTAAAAGAAGTAGCATTTATATAAATACAGTAAATAAAATGCAACTACATTAATATTTTAAATAATACTTACGTGCAGATACTCATCTATAACAAGTCTGCGAAGAAGTCTTTCAATATCTCCACGATTCCAATCCTTAAGTGCTCCATGAATTTTGTACTTATGATGTCCTAAAATATAAGATTTTAAAAAGTTTGAATTCATTTTTACGTTTTAATTTTGATAGTAAAATTTTTTTTACGCAATAGTCAATTATTACGAATAGAATACTAACCGTTCTCTAGAATCTTTTTCAGTTCGGCCCCTCTCAATATGTCGGCAAAATACAATACGGTAAACTTTGCATCTGTCTTTCTCCCTCTCTGAGCTCTATTTCCTACGGCATTAACAAGTTTTATTCCTTCTAAAACTCTTTTGCATAGATCCGTGACATCCTTCATCTCATAGTCGCTCTATGTAATAAAAAAAGTAGTTAGAATGTAATCACAAAGTTACATAAAATTCTTTTGTAAAAACTTTTGTGATAAAGCTAATCTTACCGATGCTGAGCATATATCGCAGACAGTCTCAGCGTCACTCCTGTTGATATTGACAAGTAAGTACATTAAAATTAAGTTGAGCATCATCAATTAAATAAATAAGTACAGATAACGATTCGGAATTATATAAATAATTATGAGCAATTTACGTACTTGCAAAGTGCAGTATCAAAAATTTCTCCGAAATAATGGAGTTGCTGAGCCCTTCTGCAGTCCGTTACATTTTCACAGTAGGCGACCATTCTTTGAAGATTATCTAAATGAGTCTTTTGGGCATTGTAATTGGATTTATCCCCTGAAAAAAAGATGTTACAACACATGACTTACTTATTTGGCTTGACAAGTTAACTACGTATAGAATATTTATTCGACGAGCATCTTTCTAAACTTACTTTTTAACATCGAACGAATTTTGACTGCTTCAGGTTAGTTGTACATTTAAAGAATTAGTAAAGGTGAAGTTTACGCCAACTGTTACCACCTTCGTTTATTACCTTCAATTCGTCGTTAATCCATTTCTTTTGAATTCTTTCCCTTGTCGCATCGTTCAAGCCTGCGTGATAAGAAACAGCCTGTGGGAACGGAATTAACGGAAAACATTAGTTTGAAGTTTAAACAAAATGTAGTGATAAATTTGAACACCATCAATTTACCGAGATTCCTGCATTTGCCAACTCTTGCGCCGTTGTATCACAGTCATTCCTTGAGAAACAATATACAATCCCTGATAAGCCGCAAAAGTCCCTTGTTTTTAGCAACTCAATTAGTTCTTGCAAGCTGTTCTGTTTGCTTTTCTTCTTGCGCACTTCGTATCTGAGGTTAGGACGATTAAATGAGCACAAAAACCATTTTGAGTTCCTCATCCCCAAATGTTTTAAAATATCAGCTCTGACCACCGGAGTAGCTGTTGCAGTTAATGCCATCATTTTAACCTTTGGGAATTTTTGACGCAATGAGCACAACTTTGTGTAATCAGGTCTGCAAAGTATGCAGCAAATCGACAATTAATTTTTCGTGATGCACGGAATAAATCATTAAATTAATGGAATTGAAGATCAGTACCTGAAGTCATGTCCCCATTGGCTAACACAATGAGCTTCGTCAATAACGAATCTTGCTAGTAGATTTCGCTGATACAAAGATAAAAACACATCTTCTAGCTTGCCGGATGCAGCGATTTTTTCGGGTGTCACGTATAAAAGCTTCAAAGCTGAATTTGCAAAAAAAAAACAGTCCATAATTATTTCTACACTATCTGTAAATAACAGCTTTATGAGAATCCTTAATTGCTAAAGACATACATGGTGTGTGAGATTGAAGTTTGCGATAAACCTCATTTTGTTCACTAAGGCTAATCTCGCCGGAAAGATGAGCTGCAGGTATCTAATAATTACACAAAATAAAAAATTGAGCTGCATTATCAGCTAGAATATTAGATTATGGATATGTTATACAATAAAAAATTATGTAAGTATGTCTTACATCAAGAGACTTCAGCTTTTGAACTTGATCAAATATTAGGGATTTTAAAGGAGAGACAACGATGGTTACGCCTGGTGTAATCACAGCCGTCAGTTGGTAACAAAGAGATTTTCCACCACCTGTAGTAGATCCAGAGAAACTTAACAGTAAAGGAAATAAGTACCATTTTAAAATTAATGGATATCCGATATTAAAGTGGTAACAAAGAGATTTTCCACCACCTGTAGTAGATCCAGAGAAACTTAACAGTAAAGGAAATAAGTACCATTTTAAAATTAATGGACCAGTAGTAGCATTTAAAATTCAAACCTGTAGGCATCATAACGAAACTATCGTGCCCCAGAAGCGTAGCATTGATTGCTTGCAACTGAATCGGCCGAAACTTTTTCAGTCCAAACTTATTTTTGAGAACCTAAATTATACATCAACAATAGAATGTTTCCAGTACCATTAATAACGTGGGTTTTAATCAATCATTTGCATTGCTATAAGAGCGATCAAAGGGATTTACGTTTAGCATCATGCTGGAGTGAGAATAGTTGAATCCATCAAACTCTCCTGTTGTCCCGTGATTTGTCACATTCCCAACAAACTTTCCGACATGAAAAGTTTGAGGGTTGATTCTTCCACCGGGTGATTCACTGGCTAATTTTGTTCGCTGAATAATTTTGGATTTTGGTGGGGATGAGAAATTTGATATAGATGTGGACTGCTGCCTTGAGTTTGTAGTATTAGAGTACGCCGAAGAACTATTATGAGTTTCAGTCCTGTAATCATCGTAATCATCATCGTCGTCGTCATCGTCAAAGCGAGCAGGGGAAGGTATGTTATCATCATTTGCACCAAAAAAGTCATAATTATCTCTCTGGAAGTTGTTGAAAATTGGCTGATTATTGGAACTGGTTTGCTTTTTCTGTGGAGTGGGAGTTCTTAAATCAATAACTTCTCTTGAATCTTCTTCTGTTGCTCTCTGATTATTCTGATTTTGATAATGAAATATGGAGCGCGTTCCTTCTTGATCTATGTTGTTTGAGGAAAATGAACTGCTTACTTTACTGAAATTGAACTGAGTTCTATTGGTGGAACCACACTCTTTTGAAGACATCGGAAAACTTTCAACGTAGTCTGCTGATGATGAAGTCACAGCTTGATTTTCACTACTACGACTACAACCTTCACCTACTGACGAAGATATCATTTTCAATAATTCAATTAGCGTAGTCATACGTTCAGGTGACACTTGCAAGGTTTTACACACAACACTACTATTTTTGCATTTCTCGAGCATATTCGCCGTATTGGAGATGATTGTTTGACCAATACCTTCAATTGTACCCTGTAAAGATTATAATAATATTACACACTTTATTATGATTTTTTAGTTCTCCTTTGACTCATGCAAAACCCCAAACAGTAATTAAAAGGTTTCATCTCATCGATTGGTTACATCTCGTTGGAGGGAAGACATCGCATCATCTACCCACGAATCATTCATAAACGGTGGTGGTCTATCATCTATTTTCTTGGAAGATACTCCACGTTCTTGTGAATCTCTGAAAGTACTATTTGTCATAATTTCATCTTCGGCAGCATACATTTCTTCATCGGACGCTGTGACGATGTCAGTATCAACAAAGTCGTCGTTATACTGCTCCTCTTTGGTACTACCATCGTCATCATCAATTAGAACGACTAAAAAAAGCAAATCAAGCTTAATAATACATTGTATCTTGCTAATTTAATTTATTTCATTTCGTGTGGTATGAACTCAGATTAATACAATACTCACGGTCATCTTCTTGAACTTCTTCTTCAGAATCGGATACAATTTTTTGTGCCTTGTATTGGCTATTCAATCTCTTTTTCGAAGGAGGAGCTAAAACAAAGTCATCATCTTCATCCTTTCCGTCTTCATTCTCACTTTTTCGTTTCGTCGTCCTAGACTGCTCATTTTCCGAATTCGTAATGTCAAAGTATTCGCTACTTGTACCGGTACTGTCATTACCTTTACTGATAGGTGGAGTAAGTGCATCTGAAGCACTTGGCTCTGTGCTGTCAAAATATTCGTTTGATTGCTCAGCGATGTCATTTTCTCCAGATGAAATATTGATGATACTGTTGCTGTCATTGTCGGCAGTTCTACAAACATTTGGCAAAGGTGTCGATGTTTTGGTTGCTAGATTCTTGTCAATATTAAGAAGTGAATCAATAAAGTCATCCTCCTCCTCTTCATCATCTTCGTCATCATCAAAGGCTAATCCGATATTAAAGTGGTAACAAAGAGATTTTCCACCACCTGTAGTAGATCCAGAGAAACTTAACAGTAAAGGAAATAAGTACCATTTTAAAATTAATGGACCAGTAGTAGCATTAAGGATGGGGTACTGGTACTGGACGAACTATTTACTATTATTCCTTTTTGAGGTCTATCGAAACTAGAACAATTAAATTGACACATGATGAGATTTTGTTTTTATGATTATGAATAATATGAATTGAATGCCACTGTATAAGATAATGACAAGTGCGAAATGAATTGCTTACGGTGCGGAAGTAGAAACGATTGGTTTTATGGCAGCAACTTTTGATGATTTGTTGAATATTCCTATAGACAAAATCAAATATAATATTAACATCATTCTATAACATTTGTACTTCTTCCAAGCAAATCTTCTTTAAATCAAGTGTCAAGCAATTAGAATCTTTTCTTGTGTGTGGGATAACTTACCATTTTCTGTGTGACACTCACCGCCCTTTACGAGTGCCGATTTTGGAGTAGGAGTCGGAAATTTCTTTTTTCTTGAAAGCATCTTACTTCTTTAATTAATTCTTGTAATTACTGTAATTACTATTTATGATTCTTCAGCAAGTAATTAATTCATTTTAGTTTTCTCCCGTTTGGATTAAATTAAAAGCACCTGACTGCACTGCTTTTACTATACACATTCGAATCGGCAATCGTAGGGTGAATCGACAATCGACAAGTCAGAAACAACCAGTTTTTCGATCTACTAAATATGTAAACAATTTTATTGACAATCAGCCTAAATACTAGTACTATATTAAGCTTTCCTCAGTTTTAATTTAGTTAAACTGTTATGTGAACTGCAAACGTATATATAAACAAAATTAGTTAATTCATTTCAAAATGAAAACACGAGAATTGTAATATTTGTAATTTTAAAAGTTACAAGTACAAACATTAAAATGCTCCGAAAATGACAGTTTTGTGATTTGTTTTTGTTTGACATTCCATTCACTGGTTTAAATGGGGATTTATGAAGAAAAACTAAACAGAGTTGAACTGAACGAAAACAGAATGGAACGGACCATAAACGAAAATTCGACAGACAGCTGCGAATGGCAAATGCATTGAAAAATACCCTTTGTTTATAAGGGATGGTATTTTGTTTTGATGTTGATGTTATAGTACGGTAAAAGCATTTTACCGCTCTACTATTCTCGGCTGCGGTTTCGCTGGCTGAATCCGTATTCCGTGGCGGACGGCGGTCTTTCTCGTGTTCATTTTCCTTACCTATCCTTTCAATGCAATGAATTTGAAATGAATGAGAGTTGCTTGCAGGCAGGTGGATTTGATTGGAATGTTTCATTTTATTTTGCAATGAACACTTTTTGCTTTGTTCCAAAATATGTACTGGCAGACAGTAAACAAATTCAGACAAAATGCTTGGCTTTTGAGGGAGACGTGCAGCATCAAGCGATATCATGCAATTTTGTGGATTCAAACACTTAATTCAAACTTACATTAATTTATTCAACTTTTTAAGCATTGCTACAATTTTTCATTGTTAACGATGATGGGTTTTTACATATTAATTTTTGATTCGATTATCCATTTCCTATAATTATTCATGCAATTATGGGGAATATAATTTCATTCCCCACAAGTAAAAATATTACAACAATGAAACAGTATTTAATAGCAAAATGCATAATATCTTTAATAAACACATATTATGGAGCATTATTTTGGTGGTTTATTAATTAATTTAATGAATTATATGTGATTGATTAACTTTCATTTAAAGTATTATACAGAACAGACTATGTTATTTTTATTAATTAGTAACATTGAAATCAATTTTCATTTATTATAATCCTTCATCCATCATTATCGATCACTACAAATTGTATCACCTGAATCATCTTCAATACATCACCAAGCACAAACCGTAAATTAAAACTCTAAATTACAAAACTAAAAGTTAATTGCATTTAGTTAATGTCCCGTCAGCGATTATAAAAATGTCAGCAAATCAATTATATTGACCTATGTAATGTAATGTAACATTGTTTACAGTAAAACGTAAAAACAAAATGGAGTAATAAAGAAAAGGAAGGGAAAATTATGAGAATATTTACATAAATGAAATTAATATGAATATGTGTAAAAAATAGGAATTTAATTCAAGAGATTTTCTTACAAAACTAGTTCAGTCCTATTTGTAGTAAATTATCATTACAAAACAAGCATATACCATACATACATAAATGGATGAAAAGTGCAAACGATTTTCTTTTTACGCTTTTTTTCCTCCAGCAGTTTTGTTTTTGTTTTCATTGTAAACCGCAGAACAACCGAGTCAGAAACAATATTAAATTTTCACAGGTATAATATAAGAATTCATTCTAACTTTCATTCTTTGGTGACTATTTACAAAAAATTAAATAATTGGCTAAAAATCTAAAACTTTAATTTGGGCCTAATTTCTACTCACTTTTAGAACTAAAATAACTTTGCCATGCCCCCGTCATTCTCTTTTTGGCATTGGCTGATAATCTCAGTCCATAATTAGACGTAGATACTGGAGAAAGGATTGCAGGCGACGGGCTCGTCGCCGATGGCAAAGGAACCGTTACTGGAGTGGATACTGACTCTGCTGCTGCAGCTGTATCTACATAAATTGCGCTATGACCTAAATTCGATTTATTCGTAACGGAACCGGCAAACCTACCCCTTCCAGATGGAGAAACTTGGGAATGATGTTGTTGTTGATGTTTCGGTGGTCTGGCAGTTGTGCTGCTCACAGCGTGTTGGAATCTGTCTGTATTTGAAGGGTAAGGTGTCGAGCTTGAAACGTAATTTGAAGGAGCTGTTGGTGTAACGTAATTTGGTGGAGGTGGAGCCGACGATGGCGTTGGGGTCGCTGAATATGTAAAGTCAACTATGTTTTTACGGTTAGATGTTTGAGCATTGTTTCCACTGAAATCTAATCTGAGTTTTCCAGTTCCTTCTGGATATTTTATTGTTGTGGTGATTCCACTGTTAGGGAACTGACCTGGATTACTTGCGCTTGGTGGCCCTTGACGATGTTGCTTGTTCTTTTGCTTTCCATGATTGTGGGGGAGGTATGGATTGCTTCGGTGACCGGGACTAGTTGTATGGAATGGGCTTTGTGTTGGGGCAGCAATAAAGTTATTTGGATTGGAGTAAGGCGTTGAGGACGATTGTTGAGGAGCTGACGAGGGTCCTTGGTTATTATAGAATGGCTGTGGAGTTGAAGATGGCCCTTGGTTATTATAGAATGGTTGTGGGGTTGAAGATGGTCCTTGATTATTATAGAATGGTTGCGGTGTTGAAGAAATTTGGTGATGGAACTGTTGAGGTCGCTGCGTTGATGAAACGTAATTATTCTGTTGAGGAGGTGGTCCTCTATGATCGAATGCTCTGGATGACGCCGTTGATGTCCCAACTCCTAAATTATTGCTTGTGGTAGGGGGATCTGAGAAAATAACTTGTTGTGGTGTTGGCGGTGGTCCTGTAGATGAATACGCAACAAATCCAGTACTCGGTCCGCCATTATTCTGCCTTGGTGAATCTTGATAATTTTGAAGGGAATTGTGTTTCAAAATCTGCTGCGAGAATGGAGCAGCAGTTGTCTGAATTGAAACGTAACTTCCAGCATTGAGCGCTGCGAAACCATCTCGCGTGGTCACTGCATCGTGTCTAGTGAGATGTGGTGGAGGGAACTGTTGTTGCTGATGGTGCTGCTGCTGTTGCGGTTGATGATGAGGCGGTGCTTGGAAGTTTCTTGGTTGTTGAGATGCAGAGTGTTGGGAGTTTTGGTAAGGAACTTGGGTAGAAGGATGATGGAATGGTGCCGGTGAAGACTGATGATACGGAGCAGGCGAGGACTGGTGATATGGGGCTGGGGAAGATTGATGATGATGATACTGTTGTTGTGGAGGGGGTGATGGGGCAAGCGTGGTTACAATAAACCTCTGTTCTGGTTTCGAGGAAACCGGGAGAGGATGACTCTGTTGGTGATTAATATGCCGTGGTGGTGAAGTTATACTTGGGGTAGGATGAGACGGCGAGGGTCCAGCATTATCAATGTAATGTCCATGTTGTGGGGGAGGTTGAGTAGGTCTTGGGGTAGTATGCTGAAGAGAATGTAGCTGTTGATGTGTTGGAGGAGGACCGCTAAAATGTGGCTGCTGTTGGAAACGAGGATTATGTTTTAATGTAGGCGTATGCGGAGTTGTCGATTTAAAAGGTCCTTGTCTTTGAGAATAGTTTGTATGGTCAATCAGAATTTTTCTATTGTCTTTGCTAACAAAACTGAAACTATCAGCTCCGGAAAATACGTTACTCCTTTGTCCATAGAAATGTGGAATTGCTGTGACCACAACTTTTGAGCTGCTGACATCCTTGCTTGCCGCAATTTCTTGTAATTTCTGTTTATTCTTCTGTTGAGAAGGACTGTAAGGAAACTCAAAGAAAGTGTCTTTTCTACTCATTGCGTAAACGTTTTCACGCTGGCCATTCGCATTAGAGAATTGGTTGCTTCTCATTCCAAGAGCGGCGAGAGTTGAATAAGGCCTTCGCGTAGATGAAGGGAAATATTGTTGATGAGTATTACTATGCCTTTCTTCTGGATGATGGAAGTTTCCTGGTGGAGTGGGATCCGGTGCCCGAGATGGAGTGTAATCCGCTGGCCTTACAGTGTTTGTTGGATCCTCTGTCGTAATATATCGAGGATTAAACGGAGGAGGTAAGGTTGGATGTAAGCTCACTGGCTTATTTTGTGAAAGACTTGATAACAAATGCGTGTTACTCAATTTCAAAATACCGGACTTGGATGGTTTAACTGTTGATGAGATAATGCCTTTAAAGAGGGAACTCTTTGTGCTGTAATCGGGTCTCGGCGATGTACTGATTGTAACGGTTGTTCCAAGTTTAATTATGTTTCCAAAGGGAGAACTTACTGTTGGGCTAGGTCCCTTAATTGGTTTTGCTGTTGGACTAATATGGAATTTAGGAATTGGAGGGGGAGGCGGTCGGGGAGTAGTCCTTCTAGTTGTGGGGCCTGGTGTCGAAACAATTGAAACGGTTTCCACATGCTGAGGTTCATAACTGGAGACTATGGTCGGTCTAGAGGTTCCACTTGTGATTTGTGCTTGTTGTATTTGAGACGAAGCAGAAGGAAATCTCCTATCTTGATATTCTTGGTGTAAGGATGACACGGATGGTGCCAAAGGCGGTTTTGCACTGCTATCAGGAAGGTCATGTAATCTGTTTGTCTTTCCTCCTTGAAGCCGGCTGACAAGTTGTGCAGCGTAATTTGGACCGGCTTGTGCGGTTTGTAGAGTTTTTAAATAGTTATTAAGCGAATCCGCTCTACTCTTTAAATCTTGTTGATGAAGTGGGGGAATGGCCGTGACTGGGGCAACTCGAGAAACTTGGTTACTACTTTGAACCTGTGTAACTGAAGAAGGTGGAGCAAGCAATGCGTTATTTCTAATTGGTGGGGGTAAAGGTGGAAGAACGCTGGAGACTCGGTTGGAAGCAGAAAGTGGAATGGATAATCCTCGAACACGAGATCCATCGATTCCTATGCCAGGACCGGCGTATATGAATTGGTTTCTAGAGTAGAATTCCGGGGCGGCTGAGCAATCAACGTTAAACCACCAATCGCATATGAAAACTTGTTGATTAAAGAGTGTCTGCAATTCAAAAATACATTTAAATACGTTTTATACAAGCGTAAATGAAATAAATAAGCTGACAGAATTAAACTTGCTCGACGGCTTAGACTGGGAAAAGGTAATTCGAACCAACTGACAGTTAATTTGAGGGACTTCAACCGTTGTTTTTACTGAATTGTTAGATTTGTTGTATAAAATGTTAGATGTAAACTTACGCCATTAGGACAAAGATGAGCGTCCATCCGGTGCTTCTGACAGATCCAAAATACCTGCAAAAAATTATTTCCAAAATTAATTACATGGTCGGAAGCTATACTTATGTAAAAATCGTTAAAATCTCAGAAAGTCGACATTCAACACAACTTTTCATTTTGGGAATCATATTATCAATTCAATTCTTCAATTTAATCTTTTGTATCATAATTAAGTGAAAACATGTAGAAAAATCGCATTAATAATCATCTCTGAGATTTTTAAGCTCACTTAAATCAAGCAGAAAAACATTGAAAAGGATGGAAAGGCTCTGTTACGCAATGAATTTACCGAATAATAAAGTAGATTTTGCACATCAGCCAGCATCCCCATATATCTCAGTTGCATTTTTCATTTCATTTACATAGTGTCTCCTCCATGAGCAGATAAGACGACAGACGACAACGATGAGGCTTAGCTTGTGCGTATTTAGTAAAATAAGATTTGCGAAGCGCTTTTAAATTGAATTGACACAGGTTTATTAAAATATAACAAACTGATGCATGGTGGTCGTTTTATAAATTCTGCTGCATATGGAAGGAAGATTATTACTGTTGTTGTTATTGTGGAGGGAAGGTAATGGTGAATGTACTTTTTCTGCAAAAAGTTTCACAACTTAACTGATATAATAATAATCTGTTAAAAAAACAGATACTGTGTGACTTGTCTTATTATGACTAAGGTGGTAGTGGCTTCGTGGGAAATTGTGTCAAACTATTACGTTATGTTTATGATGATATATTACAATAACACAATTGAATGCAGATATTCATGATGATTCATTCATCATTGCATTTAACATGGCATGAAATGACAAACGAAGAAACGTATTGCTCACATCATTCCTTCACTGTACAAAGTTAAGTACAATCATTGTTACAATTATTTGATAAAATTGTGCAGTTTTTTTAACGTATTTTATTGTTGGAAAGAGTAGAATTAAAGTGACTGGGTGGGTGGGAGCCCTATGTTCTTCTATTCGACGCATCTTTATTTTTTACCAGAACGCAATGCGACAACCGTAACTTTTGTATAGGTTCAGTAGTTCACCGCAATAATCTTATGTGGTGTGACCACTTCAGATAGGTATACATGCGCAACGAAACATTTTTTGTCGTGAATATTGGTTTTAG
>JAHZNJ010001045.1:0-16733 GCA_027744475.1 Lepidocyrtus cf. sotoi NNG-2020 | reverse complement strand
TGCTTAAGTTACGTTTATGTGTATTTAACCTGCTTCATAATAGCCACAGATATAGTGGTCACGAATTCTTAGTGGTCGATAAATCGGGGTCCCTATGCACTTTTCCTATGCTTCATAGTGGTCAGACCACTAATAAGCATTGTAAACTCAGCAAGAACTACAACATCTAGCAATGAAGTGTGTAGAAACCCATACTAATGTATATATCTGCGCTCCTTGACGTGTATTTATCATCATTTTGAACAATATGTTAGAGCCTACGGAACAACATTAGTGCATAGTTCTTAATTTTAGCAGCAGCTGATATTGCTTACGTTAGAATTTGTTGCTTTGTTTACAAATTTATAACGGTCATGACCATTATTGGCTTATAAGGGTCGGGACCACTATATCTGTAGTGGTCAATGACCATAGTGGTCAATTTTTATGTCGCCGTTGGCCGACCACTATAAGCCGAGTGCACTGTATTATCATTATCAATCTTGCGTTTGTTATGAAAGAAAGGGTAAGAAGAATACTGCTGGATAAAGAAAGGGGGAAAATAAGTCAAAATGATTTTTACTATACAGATTATAGCCAAAAAGGTCACATTGCATTGGCATTCACTCACATATACATATTTCAACATCATCATGTAACTAACCTTAAAACATTAGACAAGAAAGAAATTCAATATCTCAATCTCCCTTCCTATGACTTACAATAATTACCATAATAGGCAGCCCGTCATATCATCACTATGTAAATTACTAAATAGTATTTGTGCTACAGCTACAACTACAACACAACTCGAACTCCTTTCTTTCTGACTAAATCATAGCTCGCTCCCGCATCCAATTCTATAAAAATCCGTGCTGGGTGCGATACTTCAATAGTGGTCTTATCTGTCATATTTTCATATTGTATAGTAGTATACTGTATTGTATCAAATAATTTTAATCATCAGTCTCAAGACTAACTGACTAGACTAATGAAATTATAACTAAACGATTGAACAAGGAGTAGAATAGAGTTGACGCAGGCAGGCACAGAGCAGAGAGCAGACAGATAAAGAAAGAAAAAGTCAAGCTTTTTACAGCTACTAAACTAATCGTAAGAATCATAAGTAAGTAGTAAGTTCAACCAGTAGTAACTAAGTAAAGGTTGGTGCTTGCATTGCGCTGGTAATTTTTTAAGTTGGGTTTTGGGTATTCGAGCAAGCCCCAAGATTTTCTTTTTCCATCATCATCCTATTCCTTCCTAAGTAACGCACATCACTCAACTCACTCTCACTCCTCCTCACTATTCGAGAAATCAATTCTCATTCTCCAGATCCATCCACAGAAGCACAAGGCAGGCAGCTAGTGCATTCAAGAAGAATTGATTCTCTCTTTTCCTTCTCCTCTTCGACCGCGTCCTTTCAGGCAGTCCATTCCATATAAATAGGCCTTCTCTTTTTTCGTGACTTTTTCTTCAGTCTTCAATCACAATTTTTGTCCCTTTTCGCAGAAGCACAAATCCATTTTATGTTCTGCTGCTCTTCTGCTCACTCACACACACTTGCTCTGTTCTTCATGTGCGCGCGTTCGGTGAACTTTTTCTTGTGAATTGTTGAGGTTGATTGTTTTTCGAGATTCGTGGAAGTAGGAAGGAAGGAGTGAGTCATAGTCATTTTCTATCTGGTTGTAGAAAACCCTATTTTAATTCAGTATTAAAAGTTCGGCGAAGCAATTAATTAATGAAACCTAACTCTGCTCCGCTCTGACAAGATTATCAATTATCAGTGAGTAAAAAATATTTTTATTAATCATTCTAGCGACATTTGATCATCAGCCACCACCACCCTGGACAAACTGAGAAGGCCAAAAAGTACTGATTGAGAGTGCTTCGTTTCGTCGGCTTGTTTGGGTAAGTTTTTAATTGCCAAAAATCAATTTGCCAGTAGTAATATTGCTGTATATTTTCAGTTATCTTTGATACATGCATTGTGCATGCAAAATTGATTTTTTTACAATTTATATGCGAATGATTTGGTCTAGAATTCACTATAATTTCATTAACATTAACTAATTTTAATTTAACAGGATTCCATTCTCCTATCGGGATAATTATCGAATTCTACGCTGCTGTGACTCCACCACACGAACTCCAGGAAATTCGGGAATCGGCCGTGCATTACGAGCTAAAATGTGCCTGCAAATTCTGGCGTGTATTTTTCCTCCGCTTGCGGTGTGTTTGAAAAAGGGGTGCTGCAGCAGTCAGACGTTTGCGGCTTGTTGTCTGACTCTTCTGGCATATTTTCCAGGTTGCTTATACGCATGCTGCGTCGGTAAGTTCAAAATCTTATAGTTCTTTTAAAAGTCATTTTATTGATTGTCAGTTTTTATGATCTGGATCTAACATACTTTTTTATCATTTATTTGTGTTTTAGTTAACGAGGAGAAGAAAAGCAATGGCAATACCTTCAACATTATTAACCAGCAACAAGCTGCTGCGAGTCCATCGCATGTCGTTGTTAATGTCAACGATGGGTTTGGCAATCCTCATCACCACCAATATCCTATGACCCATCAGCCACAATCACAGCAGCTTCCATACAACCCGTATCCTACTCCTCCAGTCGCTCCAATGATGAACGAGCCTCCTCCTTACAAGGCCTGAGGTTCTTCTGCTTCTAATAATCACTGGCACTGAAAATCAACTGATTGATAATTGTTTGTTTAATAATACGTTATCTATGGATGGTTAATAATTACGTTTTGAGTTAAAGTTCTGGAAAATATAAATCCATATTTACTTTTTACCTATATATTATATTTACGGTTGTTAAGATTTAAAACTTATAACTATCCTTTTACTTCCTATGTTATCATTCATTATTTACTTATTTCTTCCTGTTACGATTAGATTGGGGATGCTATAAGGTATTTTATAGTTGTTTTGCCTGTAGCAAGCTCTTCATTAATTGAACTATTATGCATAGTTGGTTTTCTAACTTTTTTGTGTTAGCGTAAGATCCGTCAGTTCTATTCTATTTCGAATAAGTGTTATTTGATATCATTATATTTGAATTTGAATTCATTTAGTTATTACTATTTACTACTCAATTGTATTTTCAACGTCTGTACTTTCAATTTTCCTGATGTGTAGTTCCTGTATTTTTTGACATTATCCTTCATAAATTCTATGTAATAAATAATCTATCGTTTTGTTGTAAATTATAAAAATGGTGCTCTTCGTATTGTATTCATTAAATTCTCGAATTTGCATGTTGTCATTCCCTGAATCATTCACGCCGACTACGAAAATTCCGAGCTCTTTATTCTTTGTTCATAAATATTTTTGTTTATACGGACAAAGCACTGTAAAAACGCAAACTCAATAGTGAAAACATCTTTCTAGAGTAGAGTACAATGCAATATGGTTTGTCATGATATTCATTCATGATCCTGAAAGTACGAAACTAGAAAAGGATTAACAATAACAAAAAAGTGTAGCTTTTACTAACACATCGAATCGACGAAAAGTTATACTTTCTAACTCACTCACATGCATTCACATGAAGTATGAATTAACACTATTACCACCACAAAAACCCAACAATGCAATTTCAAAACGCACCTGCTCATGTTTTGCTTTTTATTGTACAGACCAGCTTACCTGCCTGGTCAGGTAGGTATCGTCACAAAAGTGTATAAGTCAACCCTTTTCTCCTACAATCTCATTCAGTAACGTTGGCCGTTGTGTTGCAGAAATATTGATATAATATATGTTTGTTGGATAATGGATAGTATGCTGATATGCGTAATGTTCTAATGATGTCCTATTCCATTATTATATGAAATCGAAAGTAAATGCAACAGAAGTGGAGGAATACCAAATTAGCAAATCCTTTTTTCTATACATATAAGCGGATTGGATAATAGTCGATTTATTGGTATGAATCATTGTTTCGTCCAGTCAGTCCAGCATAAAAAATTGCAGGTTTTCTTTATTACTAAACGAGAGGGTTTGCGATTGCTGGATGGAAACAGTCAAATTGACAATGTGACAGCGATATGTACATATTTCTCCACAAATATGTGCAAATCCTTTATTAATTAAACTTTTTTCAAATACTTCTTGGATTTGACAGTTACAAAATTTTTGTGGGTGTGAAAAAGCACAAATGTAGTAAGTTCGGGATAATTCTCTTGTTAGAAATTAGTGAAACTTTTGTTTTACATAATTGTATTGCAGCAAAATAGTGTCAAAGGCCTAGGGCCACAAAAGTGAACCATGGGAAGATATACGGGGAAAATGCATTTATCAATTGGTAAGTAATTGCAAACGTTTAAAAATACGATTTAACTTTTGGGTTAATTTGTTTTATAATTAAGTGATTTGTTTTTCCGCTCCAGCTTTTTTCATAGCAGTAATAAATCTGTCAGTATGTCAGCCACCGTTCATATCTCCAAGAAGAGATCGTCCTGATCAAACAATCCCACAAGTCATTCGAGGAGCTTGGTTTTCCAGGGAGAAAAATGTGAATACCTTCACGGAATTCGATGATAAGAGGATGACAGGACGTGGTTATCTCGTTGACTTGATAGAAGAGCATCATGTTAACTTCACTTTTATCTTCCAACAGGATAATTGCTTTCATTGTGTTCGTATCTTTGTTCGGACTGTGAATATTCTTGAGAAAATTGAAAGTGAGTTCATTAAACTCTCATTTCCTTTTCTTTTCAACGAAAAATTGAATAATTTAGTTAAACTTGAGAATTGAGATTATTTTATGAGATAATGCAAATTATGTGATTGTAGCCGGCTGCATAAACTTCCCAAAGGGACAAAATCGCCCCAATCCAAATCCAGTATGAAGCGATTTAAAGCAAAACGATTTGAATGAATAATTTGTGTATAAGCAAGACAAATTAACAAAATGTCTTAATTTAATTTGTTAGCTGTGGAGTACAGCTGCCTCGGAGATTGGTTCGTTAACAAAAATCATTTCTTTGCTGTGGTCAACACAAAGGAGTCAAGAAAGGATGAAAAGTATAGATGCTTTCTGAGAAATCGTGACGATGACTTTTTCCTTGCTGCGAGTATCACTGCGGAATGTAATACATTGAAAGGTTCTGAAAGTGCTCCAGAACGGTTGCACATAACTCCAGGTAAAAATAATTAAAACTGCAGGAACAGTTTTTTTTACATATAAAGCGCAGTTAAAGTTACAGTTTTGTTTGATTGATTCCAGTTAAATCCGAGGTTGTCATTCCCGGATGCAAGTTACCCCAAAATTACAGTGGAGATTGGATCAACACAGCCAATTTGGATGCTGATGTTGTGATCAACTCTACGCACATTGTTGAAACTTGGTGGCCAGATGAGGGACGTTACCGGAAAACTATTTATGTTTGCAAGGAAGCTCGTGGAAGTCGTTATATGATGGCTCGGTTGACTGTTGATGGATGGTAAAGGAATTGGAAAAACAAGATTACTAAACATACATATAATGTTCTTTCTACAAAACTTGACTTTTGATCGTTTACAGTCAAAAGGACTTCATTTGCTTTGATTTCGTTTCCCGACATCACAACATTATCAGATATAGGAAAAGTCTTGCTTTGATCAATGACGCTTTTGCAACTGTTTGCTCATGGGTGCAGTTTAAAAACTTGGATGCTTGGAAATACGATTTAATGCTTGGTAAGTAAATATATAAAAAACTTCGATGAAACGTTAAATTGAACTATGTTTAATTGAGTTGATCATCAGTTATCAAAAGTTAATCCAAAACACCATAAAACAAGAGAAAAAGCACATTTTGTCCTTTTATACAAATCATGAGCATTGTATAAAGATTTTTAATTGAATATTATTTAACTAACCTTTGTTTGACATGTCCCCTTGATTGGGGTAACCTGAAAATTTTCACGAAATAATGTAGCTAAGAACCCAGTATCAATCCCATGTCCTGTTCGGGGCTACTTCGAGTTCTTCCAGCAAGGCACAACCCCATTCGAAAGTAGGATTTGGAACGGAATCACAGACTCACCCCGACCCAAGCTTACTTGCAACATGAACATTTCCTCATTCAGAAACTGTGACGTGGATCACAAAGAGATCGTAATCGATGTGGAGCAAAATATTTGCGTGGACTATTTAGGAAGACCTCTTGATATTTACAGTAAACCTTGTTGGACTGATCCCACTCCTTCTCCTTTCGCCATATTATTCAACTTTCATCCTACAAAAAAACTTTTGCATGAAAACGTTTATTCTCCAATCTTGTAGGCGATCGTTTAGTTTAGTTTGACTTCGCGTTCATAATTTTGAATTTGCTTCGTATTATATTTTGCTCACGTAGATAAACGATTAATGTAGATTCTGATTTACAGACATTCAATCTATTTCTCTGACTCCTTTTTCATCATTTCTCTTTCTGTTTCTCTTTAGCTAAGAATCCAGTTCCTATACGATGTCCAGTGGCAGGCAAGTTTAATTTCACTCAGAAAGGGGAAGTTCCTTTTGAAACGAGGATTTTAGGAGGAGTCACGCAATCTCCTAGGCCAGGCACTTACTGCAAACAAAACATTTCTGATTTTTCTGTATGCGATCAGGATCAGAAGGAGGTCACGGTTGATGAAACGTACTGTCTTACTGTTGACTACCTGGGTCGACCTGTTGATATTTACAGTATGATATTACAAACATTTTAAAGACAATTCAGTTATTTAACCTGGTGAAAGTTAATTGTAATGTGGATTTGTTTGGGATTGGGAATACTTTTTAATGATATGATTTTGGGAATAATAATTAATACAACAGGGTTTGCGACTTGCGAGCAGGGTTGTTGTAGGCTTATAATATGGGAACGTTATACGTGGATTTATAATAATTAACACGGAAATATTAATTTACCAACCTAACTTTGATTAAGTCAAGTAATATCGTATATTCGGTGATTTAGGTGCTGGTTTAGCTATAAAGCATGAAAAGGTGTAAATGCAAATGTTTCTTTAACAGGTTAAGGGGGTAAATGAATTATAATTAAATTAAAATATAATACATATAATTCCATTGCATTTTGGGAAGGGCAAGGGGTAATCTTTGCAAACGGCAAAATTGAAGAAAGCAACTAATTTACTTTTGGACAAAGTATTTTTTAAAAATATTAAATGTGTTTCTTTTCTATTAGTACTTAACCTAGTCTTTGCTAACAAAAACTTGCACCATCTTAAAACTTATTCTTCTGAACTTGAACTTGTTTCTTTATTTTTAGTCGATTTTATCTATCGTCTTTGCCGCAAATCAACAGCTTTAATTGCTTGAATTTTGCAAGACTGTTTAGGATAAGAACTAATTCGTTGCTTTTGAAACGTTAATTAGGCGATCCCGATTACAAGATGAAGTGCATCGGATACTGGAAAGAAAATCTCAAATCATACCTAATCACATACGATGAGCTAGATGCCTTCAGTAGGTACCGCTGTTGGGTGTATCAAAGGGAAGATTTGAACCGTGTCCGGATGTCACTTGCTCTCGGACCATTTTGCTCTCTGAATCAGGACGTGACAAGTTGGAATTATACCGAGGGAGCTGCAGTCTCCCTTATTATGGAAGAATACGAGCGAGAACGTGAGTTGACCAGTTAACCACAACCATTTCAAAATTCAATTAGAATATTGTTAATTTCCAATAATATCTAAATGAAAATTACAGGTGACCAATGTCCAATGAACTTTGACGATGGCTCAAACCCATACAAGGAGGAAGGCGAAAGAGTTATAACGTTCTTTAAAGGCTTGGGTGGGGCCGGGAGCTCTCTGATAGTCTTCGTGTTTTTCAGCCATACCTGTATTAATGACATTATATTACTTTTTATAGACTCGTTTGAGTGATTTAGTAGCTGTAGCAAAACGGCAAAATTAATTGTGAATAAGCAAATTTTACACAGATGAAACCATATAATTTTTGCCATATCTAACAATTTTTGTTCCAACACATTACTACAGTTTCAAATGACCTCAGAATCCACAATGTATTATATATTTTTATGGCTAAGTATGTGCATAATATTATTTAGCAACTTAGCTGTCTCCTTTTACAGAATTACTGTGTTCATAAATATATTTTCGTTCATTGTTGCTTAATTTTACTATTACTTAGATTTGTATTTTTAGCTTTAAAAACAATTCTACTTACGAAGGCTGAGCAATAATGTACCGCACAATATAATAATCTTTACGTTGATGTGCACAAATGCTCCTGTAAATGATAGAAATTGAAACTGTAGCAGTAAAAAATGGGAAGTATTTTAATTTAATGTTAATTCGTGTTATCATGATTTGAGCTTGTGCGGTGCAATTGGGTCAGTGATTTTTTAAACGAACCACGAACAAGTTAATTCTAGTGATAATTTTTATAGTATTTGCGTATAAAGACAATGTATTTATATACAATAGGAAGAATTTTATATGCATCATAATGTAAATTATTTTATTAAAATTTATTTATGTTTTTAATTAAGGAATAGACTTATGTACAGTAAATGTATAGTCAGTCTAGCAGATATACAGCTTTGCACCAAAATGAAGCCCGGTGAATTACACTAACAGAGTTGTAATCTGGTTGGCAACTGTCATTTGTACACAATAGCGTAGTGTTAAAATAAGAAAAAATGTATAAAATTAATTACTTCTAGTGCCACGTATTAACTTTTTCCAGTGATCTTTTGTATAAATACCAACTCATTGTACCCTATCATATTTTTTTGTTAAATATGACATGCAAAAGTGCTCTCTACTCACATTTATGTGCAATTTCCGGTTTCACTTTTACTTTTCTTTATTTAGAATTTGAATCTTGAGGAACAAACTTTTTTATATAAAACTAATTTTGTACTTTGTACTCTCTAGCGTTTGGGAAGAAGTAAAAAATCTAAGTAAAAACACAATGCTACATGTTTTCATTCGTCTACAGTGCTTTTCTCCACACGATCCTATTGCATTTTCATGAACATTACCGTTTATGATTATGAATGAATGGCATCAATTTTAAAAAAGTGAGCTCAGCTCATTCATAAGCATTTTACTTCATCATTCATAATAATTTATTGCTCTTTTTGCCTTCTACGAAAATGTTCTCACAATAGGAAGAAATTGGATGCATGGTGCAATTTACTACGATTTTGTCGATTATTAATGAAAATGATTTGATAGCAGCATAGCAGCAGCAGAGCTTTTCTTTCTCACAAAAGAAAGAAATTGGATGCATGGTGCAATTTACTACGATTTTGTCGATTATTAATGAAAATGATTTGATAGCAGCATAGCAGCAGCAGAGCTTTTCTTTTCTTCTTCTTCTCTTTCATGAAATTGTGTAATAATGATATGTGACTGCATGAAAAACGCACACCATTTTTCATTTCATTCACAACAGGGTTCTTTCACGCTTTCTCTTTCCTTTCATACTATGAACGTTGACAAATTTATATCCAGTTAATCATTGTCATTTCTTTAGTACTTCCTTCCGTATTAAATGTATGCAAAGCATTATCAATATAGGTATGTATGAACATTCAGAAAGAAATCATGAGAAAATCTGAAATTGATAGCGAAAGTGTGCTTGCGGGGACCAACAACCGTGCTACCACTTCAATAATATTATATTATGCTTTTCATATTTTCAATATTGCATCATATTCATTTATTGTGGGAAAGCGTTCGTTTTATGCATTTTATTCAGTTTTTTTTTCTTTTTGTCCGAATTTTCTAACACATTCCTCTGCATTTCCAACTTTCACACTTTCATTGATTGAGATTTTGTTACTTGTTACTAAAGATCGCTAAACAACAATGCAACACTTCCATTAGGATCTGGATGGTGATGGCGTCAACATGGAAACATAATTTTGCTCTCAAAGAAAAACCGAAATTCTGGGAAATCTTGCGGTTTGCGTTCCGAAAAGATTTTCAGGTGCCGAGTGCAGAGAAAAGTTCTCCAATACGAAGTGAGCAGTAGTGGTAGCAAAAATACAAATAATTTTCTCACGCAAGTACCTCCCACGAAACAGAATTTTTATTGTCACTTCTGGATCGAAGTCAAATCCGAATTTACACACATTAAAATTAAAATTGAATAGAGTTTTGAAAGTTAATTAGCACAACAATTGAAAATGGCTGATCCTGATGCAGAATGGGAAGGGGAAGGTGATTTGGAGGAGGACGAACCAGAAATTGAGAAGCCCACCTTACTAACAGTGGATGATGACATGATTGACGCTGGAAATCAGGAGGAAGGTGACGAAGAAGAATTCGACTTTGACTTCTCAGGCATAGAATCAGTGAGGATATCAGAGCTGGAAATCAGTGAAAGTAATGAAGATCAAGCAACTACAGCCTCCAAGACTGCCAGGAGAGTGCTTTCTTCTGACGCAGAGAGTAGCCCAGAATCGGAGAATGACGAAGCTGAAACAGAGCCTCAAGAAATCCCCGCGGAGTACTGGCAAGTTCAAAGATTGATCAAATACGTGAAGGCGGGTAATCCTACAGCAACCATTATTGCAATGTCTTCCCTTCGCGACTTCAATCTGAGGGACTCCTACGTTCAAATCGCTATAAAGGAGGCTGGAGGGCTGGAAGTTCTTCTGAATATTCTTGAGACTGATGAAAACCGGTGTAAAATTGCGGCTTTGCTCGTCCTCAGAGAAATATCTGCTAATCCGGAAATCAGCAGGAACATTTATAACATGAGGGTCAGCCATAATATGAAGTTAACTGTCCTTGACTTTGACATTATTCGTTTGAGCAAGAAATAAATTATTTTTATGATCCTTTTGTAGGGATTGGATACTCTCATTCATACTTTAAGAGACCCCGCCAAAGAACTGAAGCTCCTCTCCGCCGAGACGATTGCAAACATTTCAAAAATCCGGAAGGCTCGCCGTGCTATGAGGAAGGGTGATGGGATCAGTCGACTGGTTGACATGCTGGACTTCGAGCAGCCAGGAATGTTCTCGGGAAGTATGGACGGAGAAGAAACGGATTTTGAAGTTCCCCGCTGCGGAGCCTTAGCCTTATGGAGCTTGGCTAGATCGACCAAGAACAAAGATGCCATCCGTCGTGCTGGAGCTATCCCACTTATTGCAAAGCTACTTCAAACACGTCAAGTAACTGTGGTCATTCCAGTTGTGGGGATTCTACACGAATGTGCTTCGGAAGCCAGTTTCCGCCTCGCTATCCGCACTGAAGGTCTGCTGGATTACTTCGTGGAAGGCCTGAAATCCTCCAATCATGATCTGGTTCAGTTCTGTGCATCAGCTATTTACATGTGCGCTGAGGATCCTGAGAGCAGACAGATTGTATATGAAAAGGGAGCGATAGATCCCCTCATCAGCATAATTTTGGATGACCATCTCCGTAAAAACAAGCCTTTGCTCGCTGCAGCCACTGGAGCCATATGGAAATGTGCGTCTGCCATAGCCAAAGCAGGGAAGTATCTGGAGCAAGGCTTGGTGGAAATGTTAGTTCAGCTGCTGGATGACGAGCCAGAAAACGTGTTGACGAACGTGGCTGGAGCCATTGAGCAAATTGTGAAGGCTGACGCAAGAAATGCAAGACTTATCAAGAGAGCGGGTGCCATCCCCCCACTAATTGGACTCCTCACCATAAACAATCCAGCTCTGTTAGTGAATGCTACGAAGGCAGTGGGACAATTAGCTGTAGATGACTTGGCAAGGAAGGAGATGGATCTGCAGGATGGATTCCGATTGGTTTGGTCTCTTCTAAAACATCCTAATTCGAATGTGCAGGCCAGTGCAGCTTGGGCAATTTGTCCCTACGTGGAAAGCTCAAAGGATAGTGGAGACGTAGTGAGGAACTTCGTAGGTGGTTTGGAAGCTTTAGTAAATCTGCTGAAATCAAATGAGATGACTGTTCAAGCTGCATGCGCACAGGCTGTTGCCGTCATCGCTACAAATGATGAAAACTTGGGAATTATGAGTGACCACGGAGTTGTCCAGAATTTAGCTAGATTGGCCCCCACCGTGAGTAAAAATTATAAATCTAAGTCAATTTAATATTTCTACTTATATCTGCCACGCAATTATAAATGTTTAAGAAACAAAATTGTTTCTATTCCTTCAGACTGATGACCAACTTCGAAGATGCCTCGCCTCTGCCATCGCTGAATGCTGTAAGTACAAAAACAATTCGACTGACTTTGGACGAAGGAAGGCTGTAAGTCCCCTGTGCTGCTATTTGACTTCAGAAGATCCTCTCGTCCACAGGGAAGCCGCGAAGGCCCTAGCAGCTCTATCATCAGATCCCCGGAATTGTATCACAATGCATCAGTGTGGCGTTGTCCCGTACTTGGTGAATATGATTGGATCCTTGGATAATGAATTACAACGGGCAGCGGCTGGAGTCATGCATAATATTCTGTCATCAGATCCCCGGAATTGTATCACAATGCATCAGTGTGGCGTTGTCCCGTACTTGGTGAATATGATTGGATCCTTGGATAATGAATTACAACGGGCAGCGGCTGGGGTCATGCATAATATTAGGAAATTGGCTCTAGCAACGGAGAAAGTTCGACTTCGATAAAATAATATCTGGCGAGTGGCGTCTCTTTTTTTTACTTTTTACTAATTATCATGAAATCGCCTCCTCACTCAATAATACTTTCATTCAGTCCTACTTACTACATCCTCCAATTACGCTTTTCTACAAAAAAAAATAAAATTTTATATGTCCAATAAATTCAAGTCCTTCAGCCCAGCCAGTATAAACAAATATTGTATATTGTCAAATGTCATTTATTTAGCATAAAAATGATTAAGGTATTAATTGCACAATTTTCATTAATATATTTCTCTTACGTTACATCATCATTCGATTAGTTAAAGTTAAAATAGTTGCGTAAGATATTCTCTCTCACGTACAGCATAGAACAATCTGACGGAAGTAACATTTTAATTGTAATTTTTTAAAAAGGTAAACCGCATGAAAGACAAGTGACACGATGAATAATCTTTCTGACTGTAGAGATGCATTTTAGCGAATTAGTTTTTCAACCAAAAGCCTATCAATTATTGTCACCCACTTACTTACTTAACAAGCTTACTTTTACAACATACACGAGTGAGCGTCATGCATACATGTTATTGGTACCTTCATTCTCTCTCTCTAAGGATATCTTCCTTCCTTACCTACACAAAAAAAAGTCATCAACAATAATGCAACATTCAAGTCATGTCATTGTGATGATGTGATCATCATGATGTAAGCAATTGTAGTTGTTAGTAGTAAAGCTAGTAACGTCTTTCCTTTTATTATTGCCAGTTTCTCATTTTCTCCGCGAGACTATTGCCATTTCCATTTCTTAGAATTTTGCTCTGTGTACTCCCAATTCTCAAGTTACATTAACAATTCAAGGCAAGCAGAAGAAGAACAGGAAAACAACAACAACCGAACAACAACGTGTATCTCTACTACTCTTCTAGTAATTTTCTTGTAGCCTCCAAAAAGGTAAAAGGCCTTTCCTGTTTTCCCCTCCAATATTGTCATGTACGCTTCTCCTATTTATCTTAACAAAAGAAATAGAATAATGTTGATGGTCGTTGCTTGTAGTATCTACAAAAAGTAAACACAACAAGACAAGAACCTAGAATTCTAGCGAAACCGCAAAATGAGGAGAGTTTTTGTTTTCTTCAATAATGGCACTCCGTTTTTGTCACCGTTCTTATTCCTTCCTCTCCTTCCTCTAAAACGTCCTTTACTAATTCTACGAAGAAATTGCCCGAGCAATAATGACAAAAGTCTGAGAAAAAACAACAAAGCAAATTCGCAACGGTAGGAGTAAAAGCAGAAGCAAAATTTTACCTTGTTACCCTCCCATCCATACATAAACATTAGAGCAAGCAATGCAGAATTGCAGACGCTTATTTTGCAATAAAACCTCAGAGTGGAGTCCGCTGCTGCTGCTGCTGAATAGTAAAAGAGTTTACATAACGAAGTTTAGAGTTTACCGTAAGGAGTAAAATGAGTTTCTTGGATGATGGAGCCAAAGACATGTCAAAGAAAACAAAATTATCTAAGCAGAAGCGAACAAAGAGTAAATTCTCCGTATCGTATTATTATCAGCTACTCTGGTTTATTCGCGTTGTGTGCTTTTTACTTTGATTCAATCCAGCTCATTCCTCTATAAAACCAGAAGAAGCCTACTTCCCTTATTGTTTGACTTGCTCTAGTTTTAAGGCAGATTCTGCTTTTAATCTTAATTTTTTTGTGTAGTGCAAGCATAATAAAAACATTAAAAGAAAGTTTTATTTAAAAAATGGCTTGTATTATTTATTTTGTGCAAATCAGTTTTGAGGTTTAAAATTAAAATTATTAAGACATTGCTCATTTTGCATCCTATTCCGTTATTTTCTGTTTCTTCTCTTCCTCTCTCTCTCTCTCTCAATCAATAAAAGATTTTGGCTTTGCATTTATAATCGCGTGGAATGATATCTACAAGAAAAGAAGACAGAGCTCACACAACTCAATTAAGTCAATTCACGCACATTTCCTACATGTACGAATCCATGTAACATTATCTATTTACTAGCTGATCATACATGTAAAAAATGCTAAGGTACTGCTTCTGCTGCTTTGTAATAGCATTTTTTTTAGAAAGAAAGGGTTCCTTTATTTCTTCCATTCCATTTCAAATTATGCCTTTCTCTCACTTCTAAAGACTAGGGCTTGCTTCATTGTAAATATTGTAATACTATTCGGCTTTGCCTTTGTTCTTTGCTTTTATCACATCGAATCAAATTCTATTTTCATTATTAAACCAAACCACAAACAGAGCCACATGAGATTCAGTAGATTCATGCAAGAGATGATATAAATCTGATCTGTATATATTCTAAGGAGAATCCTTCAAACTTTTGCATCGAACCGAACAGGTACAACATGGTACATGCTTTTTTCTTCTCTGCTGCAGTCGGCAGCATTTTAATAATACATAACAACAACAAAGTTCTACGTTCTACAAGTCAAGCACAAAGTTTTTTTTAATAAAGTAAAAAAGGGTTACGTACGAACGTAAATTGGTAGGTGATATTACGCTTGCATATAGCATTTTACATTGAGCAGATTGAATCAGCTTGTTCGTTCGTTCACTGATTTTGTTCTGTGATGTGATGATCAAAAGATTCAAAAGAAAGAGAAGCTCTTGGCTTTATACTTAAAATTAGAAGAGGTGAATAAAGGAATCATCAGGAATAAGAATAAACTTCTAAGCGCTCAGCATGGTGCCTCAGCAGCCAGAAAGAAGAAAAGTTTTAATCGTAATCGTAGGTTGGTTACTTTGCTGCTGCACCACAGCAGCACACGTACAATAATATTATTATTGTTACACGCACCTCTTGATGAAGCAAACCATGATAATCATATTCCATTGCACTCGCATTCTAGCTCTGCAGCAAAATAATGCAATAAAGTAAAATGCAGTGCAATGAAATGAAATGTGAATATGATGATGTTAATGTACATAGCAAGCAAGGTGGAATATCCTTTAAAAAATATACACAACAAAGTAAAATGTGATATTGATTTAGTTAGAGCTAGAACGAGAGAGAAGAACTATGTTTTTGAACTGTATTGAGCTGGTGAGTTGAGCTAAAGTAAGTAAAAAAGTATGTATGGAAATGGAAGGAAAAGGTAAACTTGATTGTCTGTATTTAGTAAGTATGCTCGCTCACTTGCAGAGAGAAAAAGAAGAAGGGTTTATTACATGGTTTTGGTTCAATGTTATTGATGTTTTCCGTGTACGCTCGCTGCTGCTGTGGAGCTCCTCGTTGTACATATGACGGTCTGGTCTGATGCTGATGTTCAGTTCATCATGATGATAAAGATGAATAAGAATATACAACAACACAGACGATGCGATGTCATGGTTGTAGAGTAAAGTGGCGATGATGATGATGATGAGGATGATGTGAGTGAGTGAGTTTGTTTGAAGACAGTGAATATAGCAGTGCAGCAGGAACGGCAGTAGTAATGTCGCAGGAGCAGGAGCAAGCAACTCTTTTTTTTCTCGACGAAGAAGAAAAGGAAGAAAAAGGGCTAGCTGACATTACACAAGAACGAAAGGGAGCTAGGCTTAAGTAAGATAAGTCAAAAGTATGGTGAGCACTTTACTGTGTACTTTAAATGAACAAGTTGCAGTTGTTTTTATTACTGAATGAAAGGAAGAACTACAGTTAGTAATTTGTAGTTTAAGTTTCGCAATTAAATCAAGTGTAAAATAGTTTTATTTTATGTGTGTGACTTTTTAAAGTTCGCGATGATGATGTTCATTTCATTCAGTTTTGCAAATAATTAGTGGACATAAATGTTTTACTGAATATTAAAAGTTTTATTATTAAGAACGAGCATAAGATAAAGCAAACGTTTACAAATTGTGATGATGAATGATGATATTTATATAATAAGAAGTTTATGATTTGTTGTGAGAGTGCGTGGACTGTGGAAGGGGAATATGTTTGAAAAGAAGCATTAAATTTTGGATTACTCGGACAAGGTATTACAGAAAACCTTTTTTTGTCTTTAAAAATCATTTTGTAATGGAGAAGTGACTGAGCTATAAGATGTTGATGATAATAATGACGATGATAATGATTCTCGATCAAGGAAACGGTGTGCTTTTTAGCACTAAATATGTGCCTTTCATAAACAATTTAATACTTCCATAAAAGGTTTGTCAAGGCAAAGGTT
>JAHZNJ010001044.1:0-12602 GCA_027744475.1 Lepidocyrtus cf. sotoi NNG-2020 | reverse complement strand
CTCAACTCAACCAACTCTCCGCTCCTGCTGAAACATTTCATTTGAAAGAAAAAGGAAGAAAGCTTTAGTTGCAATAGTGCACACAGCCCACTATTCATTCTCAATTCAAGTAATTTATTGAATAGTGTCAAAACCAAAAGAAGAGGAGAAGCAGAAGATGGGATATAATATGGGCTGAAGTTGTTGAATGCTTTGTGTGTGTGTGTGTGCGTCTCCTCTCCGTATCGGTTTGGCTACTCATTTTGCCTCTAAAGTTGTTTTCCTATAACATGAAATAGCTTTTTAGTCAATTCGATACGATAATGATAACTTCTTTTTTGGAATAGTTTCTTGCTTTTGAGGAACAGAAAACAATATGAAAAGGAAGAAGAAGAGTCCGTTGCGGAGTTTGCTTAAAAAGAATACTTTTTTTTATTATGAGGAAGAAGAAAACATTCTTTTGGGAGTATTCGTTAATAATGTATCTATACGGAAAAGTGAATAAATTTGTTTCTACTCAGGTACGGAGGAGACATAAGTAAGTTGGAACGCTTTTCTCTCCGACTTTTATAACGACTCATTTTACTTATTTGCTTCTAAAGGGATTGGATTTGGAAAGTTTTAGTCAGACAGACAGAACATAAAATTGATTGGGTTCTCCTTTCCCAAAAAACTTGAAACGTTTGTTGCTGTGTTAGCATTTTTGAAATTTTAATCTCATCAAAAGGTCCAACAAAGCCCTAGTCTTGTATTTATCTGTACAGTAAAGTACAGCACGACGACAAACTAAATCTGTTAAGCTAAGTAAGGTAGTAATAATTAAGAGACACAGGAAATTATTATGTCAGCATACAATCCTCTACTAATGTAAAAAACAGGACAAGGTTGGAAAAGTGGGGAAGCTTGTTTTAGATAAGCATGTATTGAGAAAACGTGTTTTGTTGGATACTTTTCTCTTCCAGTGTATAGATTTTTATTTTTACATTAAGTTTTGTTTTTTCTGTTTTTTGGAATTTTCCCATGACTCGGTGGTGGCTTCCAGAATCTTAATTGTTTAAATTACAAATTATTCTACAGTAAGAGCCCACCTTAAACAAACAAAGTAAACAAAACTGTGGTATTTATCTGTACAGTAAAGTACAGCACGACGACAAACTAAATCTGTTAAGCTAAGTAAGGTAGTAATAATTAAGAGACACAGGAAATTATTATGTCAGCAAGCAATCCTCTACTAATGTAAAAAGCAGGACAAGGTTGGATAAGTGGGAAAGCATGTTTTAGATAAGCATGTATTGAGAAAACGTGTTTTGTTGGATACTTTTCTCTTCCCGTGTATAGATTTTTATTTTTACATTAAATTTTTTGGAGTTTTCCCATGACTCGGTGGTGGCTTCCAGAATCTTAATTGTTTAAATTACAAATTATTCTACAGTAAGAGCCCACCTTAAACAAACAAAGTAAACAAAACTGGCATGTTGACAAAAAGCGTAATCTCATCTTGTCGTACTCTCTCCTCGTCGTACCTTTTTTCTTCTTTTTCTCTCTCTCTCGGAAAATAAAAAGTACTTGAAGATTTTGAGTTGAGAAGTTGAAGAAAAGCTGTGTGGATAAGTAAAAGTAAAGTGAAGAGTTGTGGATTGGATAGTCATAGCAGCAGCAGCAGCAGCATCACAAAAAAGGAGCAAAAGCAAAAAAGAGGCTTCTTCTGCTGTCTACAAGATGGTGGAGAAAAGATAAAAAATAACAAAAAAGTTGTGGAGGTAATGGTATTTTCTCCAACTTTGAAGTTATCTTTTCATAGTATTTACGAGTTTTCTATGGAAAAGAAGAAGTTTTCTTCCTCCTCGACTCCGTCTTCGTATATATGAAAGTGGGAGAAGAAGTGGAGCGACATTTATATTAAAACGACCTAAGAAAAGGAGAAGTTCAGTCCTTCCCATGTTTTTTGTATGATGATGATGATGATGGGATGCAAATGTAAAAAGGCTCTCCTCTCTCATAAAATAGAATGCTTATCGTTGTCGTCCTCGTCTTCTTCGTCCTCATCATTGCTTTCGCAAAAGCATGTATAAATATTAGTCAGTCCCCCTCTAGGGTACTCTACTTAATACTTTCATATGTTTCTTCTTGTGTTTCTGCTTATTCTATCTTCTCTTTCTCTCCTCCTTCTTTTCCCTTCTTCTCACAAATTTTTAATGCATGAGAGAGCCAAAACATGCAACTTGAATACCGCCACTAATGGAAAATTACTCCCAGTAAGAAGTTTTTTTTCCTCTTGAAGAATAAGAAAAAAAACTGCTACTACTACTGCTACATAACTTCTCTTTGTCCTCCCACTGACTATGTCTCACTCGGTAAGAAGAAGAAAAAGAAAAAAACTTTGCCATTTTTTTCGTTTTCTACCACCACGCATTTGAAAGAATTAAATGAGAAAAAAACCTGAAAGATTTCTCCTTCTGTGCACTTTATATTATTATGACAAGACCATTATTATTGTTAGAAGAAGAAGAAGAGTTGACAGACTTTACTCAAACAACAAACAAGCACATATTATGTATGTACTCCTCTTCGTAGTAAGAAAAAAAACTACTACTTACTTTCATCACTCATCACATAATCTCCGCATGAATAGCTTCGGTTGTTTCCTTTTACAGAGAGAGAAAGAAAGGTAGGTAGGTGAGTAAGTAAGGAAGTTTCTCCTGTGTAATATTACCAGAAGAAGAAGCAAAGCCCTTTTAGATCTCAGAAAAAAATATTATAGTAAAGGAATAAAGTTAGGAGAGAGAATGGAGTGGAGAAATGTTAATGGAAACAGGTAACTAATAAACCAAAAAACGCTTTTATGTTGTTTGTTCCGTTCTTCCCTTTTCACTACTCTACAATATATATGTACATACCTATTTGGAAAAATATGCGATGGTGATGCGACCGACAGCGTAGAGATTCAATCATGTATCCTTAAACTTGTTTGCTAGCCTTCTTCTTCTTTACCGTCTCGTCACAACAACAACAATTTTTTTCCGAGTAAAGTTATAAGGAAGCTATAAACGGTAGCTTTACGTATACCATACACAGAGAGAGACATTCCATTACTTTTATACTAAAGTAGGTATATAAGCTAAGCCATCATATCATCATCCCAAAGTCTTCTTCTTCCTCATCGTTATTATGACAAGGAGGGAAAGCGAAAGTTTCCCATTTCCACTTTCTCCTTTTCTTTTTTGGCAGGCGGAGAAGGTGCTGCTGCTGTTATACTCGAAAAAATACAACACTATCTTAGTTTGTCAGTGAGTGAGTTGAAGGAACGAAGGAATTGAACGCAGTCGTAGAAAACAAGATGAAAAATTATATAAAAGAATAAATATTTCTATTTCTTCATAATAATATTATACCAAAGCAGACTCTTCCATATTTATTTATGTACATATGCATTTTTATTATATAAGAAACGATTATGTTCTTTTCCCTTTGGAACTTCCATCACACTATATATCGCAATGACGGTATCGTGTATTATGTCATAGTCTGAGTCTAGTCATGAGAAGAAGATTCCGTCTCAAGTTTCAGTCATCATCGTCTGCTCGCTCGCCAGGCCAATAGCATTCATATAACCTATCGAGCAATATCAGTCGTTGAATTACAAGGAGGACCACAGCGGCAGCAGAGGACCAAATACTACTCCTAAAAAGTTAATACTCCTAAATTTAGTTTCTTTCACCGACGCTTCCACATGGATGGAAGTTACCATTTAATTTAACACCATAGTGTCCAAGATAAAAACGAATGTGTACTCGATCAAGACAAATAAGTAAATACTGGAACTTAGCCTTACATAGTAAATACGTTTCTCTAGCGTGTTTAGGTTTTTAGTTCAGGTTCACGACTTTCTGCATGTGGGTACGTAAGTAATAGTAGTACTAATATGGCGGGTTGTCGCTACTCAGGTGTTTCTTGCTTTCTTTCTTATCATTATTAATGTAAATTTGTACACAACTGACTACTTATCTGTACTAGAGTCACATTTTAAATATTATGCGGATGTTTTTTTAATCCACAAATTTTCTTTTAAAAAATGTTATGTGTGTATAAGTTTTTGTGTTTCAGAAACCAAAATTTTATTTTTTGATTATTTGAAAAAAATATTGGAAAAGTTTCTATTTATACAAATTACAGTGTTTGTACGTACCTATACATATTGGTAGGCGGTTTATTATGCTACTCAAGAGGCTCGATTGCCTCATTCATATTTGTTTTTCTTTTCGACTTTTCCCCTCACTTATCTATTCCCATTGTTGCTTTCATTCTTTCACCCGTGAAGGTGAAAGTAAAATAATAATATTCGCACAGGCAAGCACACAAAATATACATTCCCAAATTGGGGGCACGTTAACCAAAACTTTATAACATCAACAACTTCAGTTGAGTTGGATAGATGGAAAGACAGGATCGAGTGAGCGGGGAGAATTCACAGCTACAGCTCAGAGGTCCTTCATGTTTCCATATTGTATATTTTTAGCAGAAGAAGAATTAGAAAACGAAAGGCGAGGAGAATCCAGGAGGTTGTAATTCAAGTTTTTATTCCTTTTTTATATATATTTGATTTGCTCTTTTTTGTGTACAGTTTTCTTTCCGAGGATGTTATTGTGGGAAGCAAGGTTGACATAATGTTTAATTAAAGAAAGCGCCCATGTAGTAACGTTTGGAATGGCTATGGCACATCCCACATGCTGTTTTTGACAGCTGAGGCTCACAATCACAATACTTACACACTTCCTTCCTTCCTCCATTTTCACGATGTTACTCTCTCCTTTTCTATCTGAACTGGATTCACTCGCTCGCATCGCCAATCTTTTCTTTCTACAACAGTAGTAGCACCGTCATGATCGTCATCGCCATCACTTTCGTCGTGAACAGAGAGAAATTGGTAATATTGAAAATGTGTGCTAATCGTTATGCATGTGGAATCGCCTATGAAAGGAGCTCAGCTTATATTATGAATTGGTGAATTGAATAGACTACAATTTTCCTCTTTCCTCCAAGTCTCCCCTCACTGTCAACGACAACGACATACTTGAGCCTTGGATTGGAGTTTTTTTCAATAATCGAGCCGTGAGAGGAAAGGCAAGACAGTACCTAAATGAAGGAGAGGCCATGTGCTATTGCTATCATCATTCCACTACATCATGAAAATGAAGCCTCTCTTTCCTCCTTCTACATTTGTAGAAATCTCATTTCGTTCCCACTCACAGTCAACTCCCGTTCCACCGCCTCCCTCCCACATACTTACTTGGAGAGAAGAGACACAGCATGCTAACTTCCTCCTAAACGCGTCCTGTTGGTGACATAGATTAGGATCGTGAGAAAATACGTGGGAAGAAGCAAGGAGAGATGCGACGGTGAAAATTTTTTAACTTACGAAATTTTTTTATTATTGAATTTTGGGAATCTTGTCGTGCATATACAATCTTACGACAAGGGAGCGATGCCTTTTACCCAACACCACCACTTTAGAAAAAGAAGAAGAATGAATACTGGGAAGAAGGAGGAGATACGAGATACCCTATTTTGATCAAACTCGTTTAGGAATGTAATCAAAGCTAACTTGGTAGTAATTTTAGATACATGCTTAGGTATAACACAGGACACAGGACGGACGACTACGGCACGATCAGTTTACTTCTTCCAAGTAGTTTAAAGTAACTGGACAGTGTAGTGCCAGTTCCTTTTAAAGAATCTTCTTCCGCTTCAATGAATTATGCACTAGTCAATAAAATACTCAGAAAGAAACTTCAACGAAGCTAGAGAATGAATGCGCAACACATTCCTTGAAATTCAAATTGCTGCTTTCCTTTCAATTATTTACGCTTTGAAGCAAAATAGATATTAAATGGTTGAGAAGTTGAGACGTGGAAGGAGGATCCTCAGAGAGAAAGAATTTAATTCTTTGTAGTCAGGGTAATACTAGAACCTTGCCTTGTAGTATGTATATTCCATCAAGAAAACATTTTGGGCTTAAATTACACAAAAAAGAAAGAAAAAAAGTAAAACCAAAAGGTTTTTGAAATTAGAGCCAAAATGGAACCCAGTCTCTGATTTCAATAAGTTTGTGGTTTGCATATTCAAGAAACTAAAATTACTCTCCCTTAAAAAAACTCTCGTCCATTCATTCAGTTTCAAAAGAATTGAGGAAATCATAGAGAAATACAAATTCACCTATTTCGACTTGAATCCATTTTGTATTGTCTTTTTTATTCATTCCTTTTCTCTTTTTTGTTTAGCAAAAAAAGGAAGTTGGTTTTTCTCAGTTGGTAGAAAGGTGAGCAGATAATAGTTCTCCTCCCTTCGTGCGTAAATTCCCGAAGACTATGCTTACTTTACCTTTTAAAAAAATAAATTTGAAGTGTGAGAAATTCAGCAGAGTATGAACAAAACCGCGCGGCAAAAGCAGTAGTGCGAAGAAAAGTTCGATTCCAATTTGTTAAGTCTTAGGTTTTTAATGAAATGGAAATCGATTGAAATTCCACTCAGAGAGTGCAGCATCAATAGGATTCTTTTACTAAAAGAGAAAAACAATAAATCCATGTCTTCATCTCCATGTTTTGTTAAAAGACATGCGTTTTCTTTTTTCATCTGAAATGAAAGAAAGTTCCTAAATTCACCTTCTTTAGTTTGAGTCCCACTGCACTAAAAGCTCAAGCAGAACAGTACTGCTGTTTGATTAGTCTACTCAAGACATTTCTCAGAAAAAAGTCTTGGAGGAGGAATGCATTGTAAATTGTATATATGCAGCAGCAATCTAAACCAAACGAGTTTTCACCCACCACAAACTACCTACTTTCGCTTACTTTGTTTCTCTCGATGTTTTTTCAAGGAATTGATATAGCAGCAGAAGAAAAAGCAGCACTTTGAAAAAATCTCCCTCATGTCAACGACATTTTCTCTTATATATATTGAATCCACTAATGATTCGAGGGAGAAGAAGAAAAAAGATGCAAAGCACATGCAGAATTTGGCATCGCCCGCATAGTAAAAAAATAGAAGATGAGAAAAAGATTCTTCCACACACAACAGTTACTAAAAAAAATCCCACCATGATCGACCACAAAGTTCGTCGAGTTTAAAATAGTCAAGTCACGTTGACAATCGTAGACGTGTGTATTCTCCTAAGAAAAAAAGGACGTTGCTGCTTTATACGCTCATTGAAGGAGAAGGAAAATCGGGAGAAAATAAAAAATGCTACATAAGATACTGAACTAAAAAATACTGTAGTGAATGATTTGCAAAATGTTGCGTTGCACTGAAGTTTACATCGTGAAAAAAATCACGAGCACCGAGCCAAAGTCTGTATCTACCTCAAAAAACCTTTTTCTTCTCTTCTTCTACTGGAACGAAAAATAGAAGCCGGTGGGAAGGAAAGAAACCCCCAAAATGTAGTAGTAGTCATACGTATACCCGAGTATTACGATGATGAAGTGATATTAACTTTCCTTCCCGCTCTTTACTTCTACTCTCTGGATGAATTTAAGTAGTATTAACAACCAGAAATGTTTTTGGCAGTCTCTCAGAAATGAAATGATGATGATGATGGTAAAAAGTAATTTCTAGTACAAATGAACTGCATGTATACTACATAAATGGCTTTACTAATCTTGTCGTCGCGTCGTTTGCTTCGCCCATATTATTATTATTATTAAAAGTAGGTCAAAAAAGTTATGATGAGAACATGAAACTACATTATACAACTTATTTACAAGTTATTGAAAAAGTTTGTCTATCATAGAGCGATAAACAAAAATAAATATAAAGTTGGTAAATAATATAAATATAATAGTAAATATAAAAAATATGGTGAAAAAATAATGTACGCAAGACTATACAAAACTGGGTAGTTGTAAATATCTTTATGATAATATACGAACTCTTTTCCCACACTTGTTTTACGACGCTGTGATGGCGGCGTTTTCTCTTTTTACTTCTTCTAAAAAAGCCATTTTTGCTTTACGAACCATATCTAAAAAGTAAGCTTATTTTCTTCTTAAGTAAGTCGTAGGAGAAGTGTCCAATTCTTTTTACAAGTTTATTAACTCTTTAAACAAGGCTCACAAGTAGTATACTGCTAATAATATAGTTACAAAATAGTAATGTTTTATACGATGTGATGTGCAAATGTCCCCTCATTTGCATCGTGTGTAGTATAAGTAAACCGTAAAAGCTCACCTAAATACATTCTTTAATGGAGAAGAATCTCAGTCCTGAAAAAGGAGAAAGCAGAAGAAGCCAACTGGAGAAGAATAGAGAGTAAAAGTAAAATGACAATTTCTCTGCTCATATGACCATGAAATAGGCTCATATATTTACAGGCACATGAACATATCTTTTTTGCATAAGAAGAAGATCGTCTCGTTTTCGTACTCGAAGTGGAAAGTATACGAAATGACTCTTGTTGAAAACTTTCTTTTTTTTCGGGATAGGAGAAAACGATATTGCATGGACCATAACGGACATCTAAAAGTTTTATAATATGCATAATTTAAAATGTGAGTGTGTGCATGAAATCCATCAATTATAAATGCAAGGGTTTTAAGCGTGTTGTCGTCTGCTTCTGCTATCATGATTCTGAATTCTTTTCTTATGTTTGTTTGTAAACACTCGCTTGAATAAATTTAAAAGCGAAATATTATTATGAACATTAAACACTTGGATATTGTCGTAAAGAATTTTATTTTTGCTTTTACGCATTTCCAAGAATGATACGTAAATTCCTTTTTTTATGAAATTTTACTTGTTTTGTACACACCACATTTTTATATGTTAAGACAAAATAAAAAATTTATTCGGTCACTTCATAAACCATTTATAAATTAACTGGGAAAATAAGCAAAAATATGTTTCTCCAAGTTACCCTGTGCCTGTTTTATTCTCGAAAACAGTAAAAATTACGATGCATTGGAAAAACGTGAAAGATAAAAATCGGAAGCTTCCTTGTCCATTTTCACAACCATTTCTCAAAAAATCTAAGAACCCACCCTAATTTGTAAACATCCATGGTAACTTCCTTCAATCAACGATTTACTTCTAATAGATTACTTGTCACCTATTTCCACTCTCTTCCTCCAATACCAAAATTAAAACTGGAAGTGAGCAAGCAGAAAATCCCAAATGATCACATCACTAGAATGAAAAATATGAAAAGTACAAAAGAAATAATAATTTTACATGCTAGTCAGAAGATTAAACTTGTACTCTATGAGAAAAATCATTTATAAGAATTACTCCTCCGAACCCATTTTGGTTTAGTGTAAGGATAAAAAACCTTTTTTCAATCTGGAAGAAGGAAGTTGGAAAAGGAAAAAAACGATCGACTTCATCAGTGGAAAGAAACTATTCTATCAATATGTTCGTCTTTAGGTACATGTCTTACAAGTGGGCATATACGTAGTACGAAAGTGCTATAGCTTGTTAGTTCTTCTTTCCAGTCATAAGCAGCTAGTTAGGCATTTTAACCTGCTTTATATTCTACACACATGACCGTTCAAAGTCCTCCATAGGAAGTTACCAGCATCGTTTTTCTTCAGTGTGGGGGAGAAAAGGAAAAAAAGGCAGTTCTATAAGGGACTAGCTAGGAAATACTATTGACTATCCAATAATCTACGGTACATAAGGTCAACCAATTATTTATCCTAGCACCACACCACCAAACACACTATAAGTCCACTACATGTACTATATTTCAGAATGTCCATTAGACCAAAAATTGGAGGAGACTTATAAAAATGTATTCTTTTTTATGCTTCTCACTCAGTATCACGTCCCTCCAGTTACTTATGCACATTCCCTTAATAATAAACTATCGTCCTGTTCTTACAATATGGCATCAACGAATTGATCTTGAATCTTGATTTTTTTCTCTCTTCTCTCTTCTTAAATTACAAGCCTTTGCTTTCGATATTGTTGTTGTTGAAATTGTTTCTGCACTAATAAATTTGATAGTAAAATCTACATTGGCTCGAATGCATAATATACAAACAAGCAATATTTACATTCTTTTTTACACTGCCGGGATTATACTTTGTTAATGTTTCTTGTTCGTTGGCAATAAGCACTTTTATATGATAATCAATGTCAAATCATCTAAAAAATACTTTACGCTCTGATAAGACGCTGCTGTATAATCTAAGACAAAGGAACTCTTTTATCATAACATTGATGAAACTGCTTGACTTTTTTCTTCCTTGTTCTGTGTTTTTATTCCAAAAGTTTTAAAAAACCTGGGACTGGAGAAGGGGAATATTATTATTGATGAGATTTATTCCTTCCAATTTTGTTTTGAAGTTGGAATGTATTTTCTGTAGATGTGACCAGTAGAGAACATTTTATAATAACAAAGAATAAATGTCGTTTGCTTTTAGACATATAGAAAAAGAAAAGAGTAAAGAATAAAAACGAGGCTCGGTTTCTCGTTCGTAGGTATAGCTGAAGCAAGCAACTTTATTTTACTACAACCAACTTTCCCTTTCCAAGCAAAAACTATTCATAAAAAACATATCTTTCCGAGTTTATTGACCATCAGCCAAAACTCCGAAAGATGCAAACTTTCATTCTTCATCCTTTCACACTTCTCCTTTCAGCAACAGTAGTGAGTGCAGCAGTGGAATTCTTTTAAAACACAAAAACGCTGCCACTACGAAGCTTTCTTATACGAACACATCAAGTTGCATTACTATGATAAAAAAAGTGCCTCTCTGTGGTTCAGCAACATCAACATTCAACATAATCTGGATCTGTGGGACATACACAAACAGAGAGACTTTCTCTATCCATGATTGCAACCGTCGTCGTTTTTTAGTTTTTACTGAGCTTTTTTAGAAGTCTTACTGTAATTGACTGTGGTATGGTCGTTTCCGTCTTTCGAGGTTTTTTGCCGCTGCTGTTCTGTGCTATTCGAATGAGTCGTTTTGTTAAAATTGTGTTCATATTCTTTGTCTACTATGACTGCAGTTTGCAGCTCACAATCCTTTTGTTTTTTCATCCACATCCCCATTATAGCAGGGGAAATTATATAAGAAAAAAAACTTTATTGATAAACTTTTGAATTTATTTATGGTAATCCAAAAACTTGTTTTAAAGACTTTTTTAGTACTAAATTTTTTTGGGTTGGGTTTCTCATTTCTCCTAGGAAACGGGAGTTTTCATTCTCTCGTATGAATCAAAGTTAAGAACCCTATGATTTTCAATATGATGTATTGTAAGGGTTATGGGAGGTAGGCAGTTCCATTTTTTTAAAAATGAATTTACTTTTTAATAGTAGAAAGTTGTTAATTAACGGAACCGTTTCAGAGAAAGATGGAAACGACACTCTGGAACTATGAAAACTTTGATATTTTCTCTTAATGACTTACAAAAATTAAAAAATGTAGAAAATAAACCCGAGAATATTATTCCAGATTTGTGTAAGCTATTTACTTAAGCTTACCCTAGCTGGGTGTATGTGTACTATATGCATTCGTTTATTAATACATGCGTAGTTGAAACGTTACTTCCGCATTCTGCATCACTCTCGCAGAATGTTTTTGATAGCATAACTTTTCAGGTTGCTTTTTGATATAATGTTTACTCTTTTGATATACGGTGCATATGAAATCTGAGATGCCTGAGTTTATCAAAACAACAACACAGATTTCTTTAAAATCTCGAAAACAAGTTTCCATTACATTTATTAAGTTTAACCCGAGAATATTATTCCAGATTTGTGTAAGCTATTTACTTAAGCTTACCCTAGCTGGGGGAGTGTGCCTTGCACTATATGCATTCGTTTATTAATACATGCGTAGTTGAACCGTTACTTCCGCCTTCTGTGTATCACTCTCGCAGAATGTTTTTTGATAGCATAACTTTTCAGGTTGCTTTTTGATATACGATGCATATGAAATCTGAGATGCCTGAGTTTATCAAAACAACAACACAGATTTCTTTAAAATCTCGAAAACAAGTTTCCATTACATTTATTAAGTTGATGAATGAATGGGAGAGAAGCGAAAGGAAGGAAAGGGGGAAATTATAACTGCTGCAGTAAGCACCAACAACACCGGAATCGCTTCTCCGTTTTCTTGTTTGCTTTGCTTTCTGTTTATCTTTGCTGTTTAAAGGGGGAAAAGTGTTGCACGAGCATCTGTAGCAGGATTCGTACAAATTTACGTGTACGTATCTAAACTATATTCATTCATATTTTGTTTGTATTAAATCTAAATCTAGAAAATCTAAGCAGTGGTGGACAGGTACAAAAGCAAGTTTGTTTGTATTTTCAAATTAATTACTCTGAAAGAATGTATGTTGATTGGAATCTAAAGTTGCAGCTAATTTTATACCATACTTATCATCACGAGTAATTAATACTTTGAGATCTTTGATTGCAGCGTTAAGAATTGCCGTTACAAATATTTATAAATTACAAAGTTTGTCTTATTTGAAAACATTTGAATTGAGACAAAAATAAGAAGTTTCTTTGCATAAAGTTTTTATCCCTGAAACGTATTTGCCTGAAAATTGACGTTTAATAAAAATCGTTTCACAGAACAAAGCAGCAAAATATTTTCCTAACGTGATTGCTTTCTACCTTTACAAAG
>JAHZNJ010001043.1:0-19034 GCA_027744475.1 Lepidocyrtus cf. sotoi NNG-2020 | reverse complement strand
TCCAAATTTTCAAAGGAGAAAATTTTTGGGTGGGTGTTGCTGCTGTTGTGAACAAATGTGCAAACAAAAAAGTAGAAAAAGCATTTTAACTTAAAAGATAGTTACTGTACTAGACGAAACTGTTAAAGGATACAAAACGGAGTTTCTTTTATCAATAGAACTTTTCTGTTATGCTTGTTTTCACTGGTCTCTGCAATATATTTGCATTTTTGTCGTTAATATTAGATTTTGATGCACACGTGTGTGTGAAATAATAATAGTTAGATAATAAGCTGAGCTCCCGCTTTTCCCTGACAAAGAATGTAATTGTTTTAAAACCGTTATATTTTATGTGTGGAGGGAATCAATAGAATATACATCTAGGTATTTCTTTTATACAATTTTGGCAATCGAATCTTTCTTTTTGCAATTAATTTCGAGAAAAAAATTAACCGAAAATTTTTGCTACACTCACATAAAGAAAATACACACACAGTATCCATTTCACTGGATGACCCCTAGTCAGCCATCATTCTCATCATCATCATCATAATTTCTCCTCAAGAAAACTAATATCAACAAGAAGGAGGAAAAAATTGTGCTCCAAAAAACCGGGCTAGCTCGTTCTTTAGCTCGCTCCATCCATCCAGCCTAACCACCACCGGCTTCATTTTGGCTTGCGATAACCAGCTGTTGTCAATTTTTCGCCAAAAGACTTTTACTTTACTTGATGTAACGAGCTAGCCTCACTTGATCTCTTTCTCTCTCCTTAAAATCTAACTAGCTTTTAAAAAATCTTTAAAAAAATATTGAATAGGTTGAGCTCGAATACATTTAAGAAAGTTTTATTATTCATACAAATGGTAAAAGTTCATCAAATATTACGAGTACATTTGACCCATCTCCCTCCCGAGAAAATTACTTTGTAAATATTATCATGCGCATGTCCTCTTCATCAATTTTGTATGTTTCTGGACATTGAAAAATATACAGAGATTGGGATATGATATGTACAGAGAAAATAAAAATAGCTATGTCTGGGATATCACGGGCAGAAACAATTTTTCTCATTTTTTTTAGCTAAATATATGGTTGCATTTTTGTTGTGGTTTTGCTGCTGCTGTTGATGATGATGATGATGAAGATCACATGAAGTGATGGCGATTATTATGCAAATTCTTGCAGTTTCATCGAATACCTGCTTTTAGCTTCTGAAGTGTAAAAATTGTTATTATTTCTGCAAACTTTAATATCTCGATTTTCACCCCTAATTATTATGCAAGACCAAGCTTCATGAGGAATAAATTGACAGCAAAAATATATACTAAAATTGTAACTCTTTGATAGAGAAATGAGATTTGTCCAAAGGCTAAATAAACTTTTTCTCAAGTTTCCCCAGTTTACTCCAGTAGCGAATCAGTCGGTTTTCTTTGTGATGGAGAAAGATTAAAATCCCTAATGCAAATTTCAAATCCCCTCTCGCACTTGCCCGGAGACTCCTACTTGCTACTATTAAAATTGATCTTATCATTAATAGTTTTTTTTTAAAAATAGAAGAGAGTTGTATTTGCAAACAAGATCTATTTTATTCTTGTTGTTTAGTGAAATTAAAAATGCATTTTTTCCAATCACAGATCCAGTTTTTATAATTTTTTATTGTAAAGTATTAGCCTCTGCCATGCCACATGTTTACCACAAACAAAATCAATTTATCAGGTGAGGTGAGCTCAACTTCTAGAGAGAGAGAAAAAAAATATTGTTAGCGCGAGAGGGTTAAAGGAGAAAAAAAGAGACAAAAAGTTACCCAAACATAGTTCAATAAACCGACTTTAATTCAAATTGTTTTAGATCCAGCAGCAGCAGAAAAAGAAAAGAAGAAACTCATTTAAATCAGAAAAAATCAGTTTCAAAGTAGAATTTTTTTAATCGGTGATGAACGACGTGATGTGATGAAAATCTTTCAAGTCGTTCTTGAAGCTTCTGTGAATCACTGATCTGTTTTTATCGTACTATTTACCATTATTATTAAAATCAAATGCCTCAAGACTCAAACAAAATATTTTAGTTTGAGAGATTTGCTTTACTTACCTGAACGACTGCCACAGCCACGAACGACGGACGAGTCTTTAAAGACTTACGACCGACCTGTTTCTTCTCCGATTTCATATTGTTTGTTATGATATTATTCTTTAGGATTCTTCTACGAACTACTATTAGTGCAAATGTGCAAACTGCACCTTGAACTCCCATTGTATTATTTCCTCTAAACTGTGAATAATTTCAGCAGATAGACAGAAGCTGTTGACAAGACAAGCGTACATAATTTTGCTACTCCGCCCGCTCAACTCTTTTATTTACCCATCCCCCTTATTAACTATGCAAATTTTTATTATTATTTGAGATTGTCTTCATTTTACCTGACTGCAATGCAATTTAGTTTTGGCTTATAGTGTTGATTTCTCTTCGGATGATTTGCCCTCTATTGTTCACCTTTCTTCTCCGGTATTAGATATCTGCAGCTTCTGCGCTGGAGCTACTGTTTTAATAAAAAAAGGTGCTTTGGAGGAGCAGTTACAATTTTAACCATTCTCATTTATTATCCAACCTCAAAAAGAAGCTTCTCATCACTTGCTTATCATTATTACAATCAATACAACTATCACATTTACACTATCATTACAACAGAATGGGATTTGGCTACAAAACAATCAAGTCTTCAAAGTTGAAGTCACCACCATTCAATCACCCTAGCTCACGTAGCATCCTCTGAATGTAAATATTCGCATTTTGGTGTGAAAATTATAAGAAGAGTAGAAGAAGCCCAATAAAAGTAGGAGTGTTCTGTTACATTTCGATAGTTTCTCCCTCTCTGATGTGTTCGTGCTTAGCAAGTTTAAGCATCATCATCAGTGAGGAAAATTGTAGGGACGACGCTACTTGAAATCTCAAGTTATGGAGATGATAGGGTGATGAACTAGGAAAATAATGTTCTTCAAATCAAATATTTATATTTATGCCTGAAATAAAGGAGAAATGGAGAGATCTCCACTCCTCCCTTTACTTAATAAAAAAACTCATTTTCAGTTCCAGTAGCCATTTCATCTCATTCCATAACAAAACGCGATTGAAATTCCAATCATTTCTGTCAACTTTAATTTTTGCTAACTGGCCTTAAAATTCCTTTGAAAGGAGTCATCTTTGTCACCTGGGTTGATGATGCACGATAAAGATTGTCATTGTAATTAAACCATTTCTTGCCTTTTTCGTAGAGAGCAGATCCACTTTTCTCCTTTTAATCTACATGAAATTCCTCTTTAAAAACAATTTTTGAAAGGAAAACCGAGAGACTGCTGCTGCTGTTGTTGCTTTTGCTACTGCTATTTTACTTTCTTCATCGTCAACTTCAGAGAATTTATTGCGGTAAAGGTTTTTATATCAGAAAAAAGACGAACAGAACAGGTTGCATACTTTTTCTTTATTGTATTTCATTCCTGAACGTGGGCTATTCAGTATTCCTTAATAATTGTAAGCTATACTAAAAAAACTGTCGTAACCGTGAATCAAATTTCTTCTTATTTTTATTGTTTTTTCTCTTGCGTCGCTTGATTTACTACTGGACAAGAGAATTTTATGCTCCTGTTCTACAAAATCAATGCTTTGTTTAGAACTCAAAAGATGCCTGTCTCTTTCTTAAAATCTATTGCTTTTAAGCAAGTGGCAAACGTTTTTTTATTGGAATTATATATTTTCTGGCAGATTCTGGCAGCATTCGCTCACTGCTGCTGCTGCTGCAATAAATGAATTTCAGCTTATTTTTTCATCCGTTTCCCTATGATTCATAACCGATTGTCTACGTTTAATAAAGAAGAAAACTGATATACTGATTGGTTTTCTGTTGGGAGGAGGGTGACATCGATATCACATGTAAATTAGAATAATACCTTTGAATGTACAATGAAGGGCTTACGTAAGTAAGGCTTTCAGTGGCAAGAAAATAACAACAGCAGCAGCAGCACAAAGTCTTTCAGACTGATCGTCTTCTTTTTTTCTCGTTCTATTGCTGCAGGTGTACCGAAATATATAAAATGTAAGTTCCCTCGCTTGCTTGTTTACATACCATATCAGAAAATATCCCGTTTTTTTCTATCATTCCTGGCCAATTATTCAGATAAGACTAATGACACAAGATCGAGCAAGATTAGTTAAGCCATCCTAAATTGACTGTAACATATTACGCAAGAGCCCTTTTCCTTGATGTTGGCACAGCCGTCCGTCGTCCCTTTACACTAAACTAAACTACCACTACACTACTATGATGTTCTGATGCTCTTTTTTCTTGAGAGATATCAAACAAAACTAAAATGAGAATTAAACTTGGAGGAAAAAACTTTGTTTTCTTGCAGATCACCCTGTTCTGTGTCCACCACCACATCAAAAGGGATTGTAAGTGAATACCTAGTAGAGTGAAAACTGGACAAGTTCAACATTTAAAAAGGATTTTTGTTTAGATTAAAAGAATCTTCCTTCCTGGAAGCCTTCCTCGTTATGCAAGAATGATGGACAATATCTGTCTCAACTCACTTGCTTTTTATTGGATGATGATAATGCTGGTCAAGACAAGGATAAGAATGTTGTTGGCTCTAATAAAAGTGCTATCAGTAGAATTAATCTTTTTCTCTTGTTCTTTTCAATGTGCTCTTCTCATCCCCTTTGTGACGTTTACTACTGGTTTGAAGATGATGCGGTCGTTATGGGTTGCCTTATCAAATCAATTGAACAGAGTATTAAGTAGCCCTATCGAAACGGTGGAAGAGGATGGATGATAGGATTAGCAATAATGAGGAGGATCCACTACTCCCATCAAACTTCCTCTCAAGTGGAAGAAACAATGTAAAGGTAAAAAAACAGTGACTGAATGTATCTGATTTGCATTATTCATCTCATCACGCTTACTGTCGGTTACAAACGGGATTGCATTCTTCTCTTAACTCTATCTGTTTTTTTTTCTTGTAGGAAAAACAGTAATAACCCGTGTTGGTGGATCATCATGCATCACATCAGTCAGTAGCTCTACATAACAAGAAACAAGATCATTTTACAAAATGAGAGCAATTAACAAAGGTGCCACTGCAACGTGGTGCAATGTAGAAATGAGGAGGAAAAATATGACAAGATAGCATATTATTAACAAGTTTTCCCGAAAGTAATCCTTCTTTATGTCAGGTTCAAGAACTTCACTTCAAAGGCTTTTCTTGACGGTTGGAAAAACGCTCCAAGACGCTGCTTCTGCGGCTGTTGTTATGTGTGTGTCTATCTTTCTTCGCATCGATCCCTTTGAAACTTGAAAAATATTTGAAGAAAAAATTAAACGATTTCTTTCAGAAAGAAGAAGTTCACTCTATGCAAATTAGATAAAAACTAGTACAAAACATCGTAAAAATGTCTCTGTAGAAAGAAAACCAACCAACAAGCTAAGCAAGCTCTCTTTTTTTCTACTGGAGTACTTGAAAAGAACCGTAAATTTTGTGTTGTTTTGTGAGTGATCTTCCTTCTGCTTTTCCACCTAGAAGAAAAAAAACGCTTTCATCTCTCTTTCCTTGTAAGGAGCCCTGTAGGAAGTCCAAGTTAAAACAAAAGAGCAATGCTGCTAAATCACTCATTTCAGTCATCATCGCACACAACAAAGAAATCATTGTTGTTAAATTTCACAAAAAATGAAGAAATAGAGAGATAGAACCATTTTTTCACAAAAAAGTGATAAAGCTACTTTTCCAAGTTTACATAAAAATCCCACATACAGAGATCTGGAACAAGTTTTCAGACACCACCACCGGCTGCTTGTCTTTGATTATTCCTCCACCACGGCACTGCAAGAGCTACTGCATCCTTCGAAGATATTGACGTAATAACGTTTACAACAGCGTAGTGAATTGAGAAGACTTCTATGCAGATTATACTGATGGTCAATACGATGCGCGCGAGGACGATGATGATGCTGCTGATGATGATGATTGAGATGATCTTCTCTTGTTTAGCTGGTCTCCTCCTTCAGTGTTCTCGTGGTAAGTACACATGTAGCTTAAACTGTTTTGCTTGTGCTCCTCCACCACCAGCACCACTGCCACTGCCACTACTACATACTACATCATCTTTCATTTTCTCTTAAAACTCTGGCATCGCCCGTGTTCCCCATCTCCATCAAAACTGACTACTTTTAAGGGATGATATCACAACAAAACAAAACCACCACCATTACCACCACTATCATCATTATTGTGAGCAGAAACCGATTTTTATTTTATCACCTACAACAAAAAATCCAGTTAACAAACATTTAATGATCCAGTTTTAATTCCTCTTATATTTCTAAAAAAATCAGACTGAAGAAATGTCAGTAAAACTGTAGAGAATCAGAAAAAAGGATTTTTACTGCTGCTGCTGCTCGTTCGTCTAGAAAAGGAAGAAGAAGAGTAGCTGGGGCTCATGCTGATGCTGTTAGTGAGGAAGTTGCTTTTACTTTAAGATCATGTCCGTCCTATTTTGCATGTACAACAATCAAGCTGAGCATTGATTGGGATTGTTGTTGTTGTCCATGTCTATCTACTCGAAATGATGATAATGATGATGATCCTCTTCTATCTACTTCTACAAACTTCTCTAACTTGCTCATATTTTTAATGGCTTATGTATGCATAATAATGTAATGTAATCACCATCATCATCGTCATCAACCTCTCACTCAACTTGTTCAATTCTTCGATTTTTCGACATAAAATGTGGATGGATGATGATGGATCTGTCTGCGCGGTAGTGATTCTCATCCCCCAGTTTAATGTAAATTGTAATCGAGCAACACATTAAAAGGAAAGTTTATATCCTCATATAATCAAATTCATAGACTGACTGAATGCATAGTTTATCGTTTTCACTGAATGCTCGCTCACTACTGTTTTTTTTTCTTAAATCATCTCAATTCTAATCTCTTTTTATTATTACTACCAGGTACGACCCCAGCTATTCTTTCTTATTACCAAATCATCCTCTGGTCACTTTTTAAAAGGGTGTTTTTTAATCGTCGTGTCCAAGCCAGAGAGCCATGTCATGTCTTTCATCCAGAATTTTACATGAAGAATGTGCCCATTATTATGACTTGTTGCCTACCCGAGATAATATGGCCCTTAAACAGGATTGCTTTTGCAAGAGAGACCTAATCAAATGGGAGAAGCCAAAAAGGTAATTACGAAAGAGTCTATCGAAAAAGCCAGTGCAGTGGTAGTGGATTGGAGCTCCTGCATAATAAAGAAATAAAATTTGATATACGAGGAGATCGTGTTACCAGATAATTTCATATGTTTGAAATAATTACAAGAATAATTACAAGCATAAGCATACTAGTTCACTAGAAGCTAGTATAGATTCTGATGGTGAAATTGGTGAACTAAAACATTGAATTGGATTTTTAACGTTAAAATAATAATAATGAGCTTAACTGTCCCCCTCCTCCAGAGAGCCGTTTAAAGATATTAAAAAGGGTTTGTACATTTTCTACCTGCTTAACCTGTTAAACATTTAATAAGTTGTGTACACAAAACGCACCGGGGAGAAGGACTACAACGATATGGGCATTATGTTTGTATAGATAAGCCTACGTTTAAATAGAAATACAGGCTAGGACACTATGAATGAGCCATGAATTTATTTCATTTTGTAGAATGAGTTGGGGAAGTTGACCACTGTTTGGATTTCCAATTTTTTCGGTTATTTATTGAGATGTTTTGAGTACCGTACAATATTATCGCCTTTGCTCAAGAGGGGAGTGCCTCCAGCATTTTGTGTGGCATGCCAGAAAGCGATAATAATAAAAGAGGAACATAGCAGAGCAGCACAGACGATGATACTGCAAAGAGTCCACTCCTATTTATATTATTTATAATGCTCATCGCTCTTATTACAAATTCAAAGGTAATTAAGATTTGAGATTGTAATGGCAGTAAAGATGGCAAGATTATGCTGACTGCATACTGTGAATATGAGCCCATAAATATCATCAACAGCCATTTTGCTTGCCCTTCCGAAAAATTATGGGCTGACTGAGATTAAGATGTAAATAAAAATTTTGTCGGTGGTGGTGGTGGTTTTTCCCCAAGATGCAAGTACAGAAACTTGTCTCAAGTAAAGAGATGATTCCTGAAAGAAGGTGATATTTGTTTGCTGATAATTGCTCCCGTTCAGGTGCCATTTGCCAATGCGAATGGGTACACTTTTCATGTAATGGCTAATACATGGCTTAAAAACATAAAGAATTTTTTGCTCGTTACAAGTTAATATATGTGCTTTGCGGTTATATTGCTCTAGGAAAAAGTGGGATGGGACGATCTCAGTTATTTAGTGCCACTGTTGTACAGGAGGAATTCCTAAATACGGATCAGTCATAACTCTTTCTTTGACAGGTTTTTGCCAATGCTTTTGTAATAAATTGTGATGTTTTTTTGCTTCTTTTTTCTCACACCGGTGCAGTGATAACAAGCCATGAATAGATGATGTGATGCGATGCGACTTTTAAAAGTAATGATTGAGATGAGGAAGAAACGTCGCTGATAAGAATCCGTGATAAGTCTGCAAGTTTAAGATCAACATAAACCAAATACGCGTGGATACACTTTTAAATACTCTGCTTCTGCTTCTCCAATTATGACTGCTTTCTTCTAATCTTATACATTCTAAAAGCTGTTAATTTTTACTTAATAATATTTTTGCTTTGATGCAAAGAAGGTTTTAAAAATATAATTTAATGGGTGACCTAGCCTGTCAATTTTCTATCTTGACACCATTTGCCACCCCTTCAAACTTTACTCACAGTGGGCATTCATATCCAATTATATTGCCCTACATTTCATGCTTCGTTTCTTTGAATGCTTTGGACATCACTCGTCAAATAATACATAAAAGATGACTTTAAATTTGTTGCAAACTTCCATCAGTTTTGATAGGAACACAGCAGCAGCGTGCAAATAGTCAAATCAGCAACTCTTGTTCCACTCTGAATGCTACTTAATCTCACACCAAGAGAAACTCTCTACTGTTTTCCACTAATGAATATAAATTGTGTTGATATCCTTAAACAAAAAGGAAATTCTGATTCTGGATCTTTGCCGAGATAGAGAGAGATCAGTTTCTAAAAATACATTTTTGCTCACTAACCCACACTTATTTGTATCACATCATACAATATTACAATTGTGTCGGTTTCTCTCTCTCTCTCTGTATTCCTTGTGAGCAGGCACACACAAGTAAGAGCAGACAACTGTTAAATAGTCTATGCACTTTATTTATTTGTTCAGTGCAGAGTCAAGGAAAAACCACTCTCTAGTCAAGTACAAATTGATAAAGCGATCTGTTCTTTCATTACATACTTGGTTTGGTTAGCAGAATCGAAGGATTAACGATTAAAGATGAGACTTTGCTGGGATCGCATCCTCATACAAATCAAAGCAATCGGTTTAAATTTATAAATGCTGCCTGTCTATTTGCAATTGCAACCATGTTCCATAGAACACCAAGAACTGCAAAAGTTTCATGTATGATATGATACCTGGTAATGAGAAAGCAGAGTGGAATTGTTTTTCATCTTTGTCTTTTTATTATGTCTTCTGATCCACGGCTTAGGTGGAATACTATGCTAAAAATTCTTCTTCCTCACAAACAACTGCAAAAAATAAACTTTTGCAAGGATGCAATTTCAAGTACGTGTTGGAAGCTTGTTCAAATTAAAACGGCATAGTTCTCTCATTACTACTACACTGCCATCATCGTATCTAGATTACACTCATTTCAGTCACCATCATTCCAATTTAATGTACAATAATGAACCATTTTAGTGCGATTTAATTACGTTGACGAATTTTTAACGAAATATTTTTGAAATGTCAGAGATAATTAAAGCTTGGACAGAAGCTTCAGATTCAGAATACACAGACTTATACGTGTCAATAGGATTCATTGTAGTGACCTTTCTAGCAGCACAGTTCACCCGCTTTTGTATAAAATGGGTACTCAAGGACCCCCAAGGAGTCACACGCTGTCTCTTAATGGAAGCGTTAGCCAGTGGAGAGCTTTGTGCAACTTGCTTTGAGGTCTGTGTAAGTAAGTTCAAAGTTATTCAAAATATATAATTTTAATTGCACAGACATTCGTCTTGCTTTTTCCTCCTTTTAACTGGCATTAAATATTTTTTTCGGCAAAACAGTTGCTGACAACTATGGANCTTGCTTTTTCCTCCTTTTAACTGGCTTGTTAAACACAAATATTTTTTCGGCAAAACAGTTGCTGACAACTATGGAGTGTGGTGGTATGCCATTGTACTGTACTTTATGTGCCTCTGGTGGTCTCTCACTTGGGAAAATGCTACAGCCTGTCCATACACTCATATTGAGGATCTCTTCACCGGCCAAGCAAGTTTTAAGATGACCCTTCTCATAATCTTTACGGAAATTCTTGGAGGAATCTCGGCGTACCCCTTCTACGTGAAAAAATTCTGGCTGTACAAGGTTATTCCGATGCATGCAAAGAGGATTTACCAAAATCGATGCCCAGCGGATTTGACGGTAAAACTTTCGAAAGAAAATCATCATTTTTTTTAAAAAACATTCAGCAAAAGTAGCAGCAGAATGTAAAACCCGAAAGCAAATAGTAAGTAGTTGGTGAAGATGATAACGATAATAAATTACGTAAGAGAGAGAAAGAAAAGATTGAGAAAGCCCCTAGTCTGTAATCTGAGGAATCTGTTGATTATTGAGTAATGTCCGATATTTATTGGCTCAACCAGTCAATAAAGTAGGAGCGGAGGAGCTGAGCTATACTATTCCAATACAAACCCATAATATACAATACAATGGCGATTAGATCTCATCACCCTCAACTATCAATCATTGGGATAATGAGCTCACTCTTCATCGTCAGCCTATATAATATTCTAAAACGCAAAATTTTTCCCTGTATTCCGGACACCATAATATTTTATCTTGAAAAAATATCGTTATTAAAGAGTGAGTAAAGTAAAAGAAGTAAGCAAGTAGCAAGATGGATCAGTAGTTGATTGCGTGGCAAAAAAAATCACAGAGGATTAAAGGTAAAATAATAAAATTTTAGGGCAAAGTATTAAAAATATATAGATAACTATCCTAATAGCTTATACATCATCTGTCAAAATATGTGACAGGTTTTTGAGATTACATACTTGTTCTCTGCTAATAATCATGTTTATAACTTTTTATTGATGTATCAGTATCAAGATTTTCCCAATAAGTTTGTATTTGTTCGTATGTATCTAGATTCCCGCTTTGCAAGGAGCACTTGTAGAGGGTGTGGCTACCTGCATTTGTCAGTTGACTGGAAGGGTTATGTCCAGATTTAGTACGTCCATTAGCAACGTCATCGTTAATTTTGTTGGAGTTATGATGGTGGTTGCAGGTACAAAATATTTTGAGTGATGCTAATTTGTTCCACTTCACTCTAAGAGTATAGGATTAAGTTTTTAATACACTTTCGTTTTTGTTTACAAATATATAACAAATGAATACTACCTCAATTTACTTTTTTTACTAGCATTTGAACTATCTGGTGGATATTTCAATCCTGTGCTAGCCACAGCACTGCAGTATAACTGCGGGGAAGTGACGAGAAAAGAGCATTTCCTGGTGTATTGGGTGGGCGCGATTGGAGGTAGCGTCTTGTCTGTCCTTTTATGGAATCATCGTCAGGTTTATAATTCATTGATGTATGGCCCGCCAAAGCCGAAAGTTGAATAGAATGGTGAAAGAAAGCACTTTAAGTGATAATATAAATTCAGAATGTAAATCTTTGTAATCACTCTCTATATAGCTTTCATTTCATGAAAGTTGCTGATTTTACTATTACCACATCTGATATTGAACCTTGTTCTTGTTATTGTTCACATTTCCAGTTATGCCTTTCTATAAATCCAATAAAATTTATTTTACATTGCTTAAACTATCGTTTTAATATAATTAAGATACTGATCAATCTTACATTGCCCCATCTTTATATCAAATTCTTGTTATGGCCTGGTCCCGATCCCGGTGAGATAAGGTACCCTCTCCTAAGTAATTTTGCAGCCTTCAAGAGGTAGATGACTTTTTGAAGGCTAGCTTAAACCGGTTGACATGCGCTAAGCTTTCAATTTCCCAGAAAATGTGAAATATGTAATTGACTTGGCAAACTTTCGATGATGATCTAAATTCCTTATTTTACTTTTTGTGTAAATTATTCGGTAGTACAATCCCCATAAAAAGTTACAAAAAGAAACCCTTTTCTACTAATTTTTCTCTTCTGCAATTATCATAATTTCATCATCATTATTATTACGGACATTTTTGTGTACATATATCATGATTGGTGCGTGTTTCATCGCTTCTTTTTTTGCTCTTTACAAAACCATAATCATAATATTTTGTTTTTCAAAAATTTTTATCCCCCTTTTTAAAACAACTATTCGCTCTAAGTACTTTGCACATTTGCAATATGTGATGTGCTAAAAAAAATTTCCTAAAGGAAAGATTCCCTTTCGTATTTTTCATCTTGTTTTATTTTTTAGCACAGGTCTAACTAGTTTTCTCCTTTCTCCCGGTTTCATTTCAAGGAATAAACCAGAACAATCATTGATGATAATGATTTACGCAAATATAATCTACGAGTTTAAGACGGTTATTAAGGCTCAGGAGGAGAAAATGGAACGTATACATTTAAATAAAAAAATATGCATACATAATAATAATGATGATGGTGATGTGATGATCTACATGTGCCCACTACACTTATGTACTACGATTGTAGTTGCAGCGGGAGCAAGCTGGAAGCACAGTAATCAAGAAAGGGAGCAGGATCAGCAAAGAAGAATAAGAACAGGAGCAGAAGTCATCATTAAAAAAGTAAATTTTTATCCCTTCAGGCTTTTCTTTTGACCACTTGGCCCTACTCAAATTCGTTCTTTTTTAAAAAGATCAGTCTTGTGAGAGTGAGCGAGTAAGCTCAGCCCGACTACTTTTCTCTACTGATGAATCATGTGCCTCTTGTAGTTTTTTTATATTAATGATATTCCTTCTCGTTTACTTCTTCACTGCTTGCTTACTTACAATATTGTCTCTAGCTGAAACAAAACGCAAGGTAACCTATTGTGTGCTGCTGCTGTTGTTGTTGTTGCTGTTACGGGGAGAAGAGACAACAACGACGACAACAAGGATGACGGAGACAGGCAAAGTAATAAACAGGAGCACAGACCAAAAAACCCAAGTCAACTTTCATACAAAAAATAATAGTTTTTTATCAGTTTCTCAAAGCCTTCGGTAATAAATCGATCCATCTCTTTCGATCTCGCTCAAACACTCACAAACACTTTTTAAATGCACTTTTTTGTTGGACAAACTTGCACACGTACGTCCGTATATCAACATGAAAATAAATGCCTTTCAATATCCCTTTGGGCAAGCTCATCATCATCATCATAGCAATGAGCATTACAGCCTTTCTCCAATTACTCCCGATCATCGTCAAGAGAGTAAGACAAGAGGATTGAGCAGCAGCTCTAGAAAAACCACAGAAGCAGATTCTTGCGATCAAGTCGATCATTTTCGGTAGTAGCAGCAGCCGCAGCAGCTTACTTAAAGTAAAAACTTTTCCCAATTTAAATATTATGTGGAAAAGAAAAAGAGAGAGAGAGACGGGAGCAGAACTGGATTTTTGCTCTTAAAAGTCGACGCTCAAGATGAGAAGAAATGCACATTTTTTATTGAATTTTATTTCACTCATCCTATATCAAGATATGATATTGATGATGATGATATGGGCATTTATGATGATGACCGGACAAAGACACAGGTGCGCTGCTGCTGATTTTTTTACTAGCTCTTTTTTATCATTTATTATTATCTTGATTATGATGATGATGATGATGCAAATGTTCGATAGAAAAAAATGTACTGACTGACTGCCCCGCACGGTTTTTGTTTTGTGGATAGATGAGGGCAAAATACAGGTAGGTAATCGTGGCCATTTTTTACAGATTAGGATTATTACGCACCACCAAAAGACTTACGGCTTTAACTGCTCCTGTTGTCCTCCTGAATCCAACAATAAAACAATAATTGGAGTGCAGTAGCATAATAAGAATATGGATGAGCTCACACAACAATCATCGAGCCAGACCTGTCCAGTTCGATTTTCGCCTTTCTATTCTTTCTTTTCTTTCTTTTAGCAAAAAATAATTCAGAAGCTGTTTGGTTTGTGGTTGTAAAGTGCACTGGATGTATTATATGCAAATAATTGAGATCAATTTTAAACAAGACACTACTGAAAGCTATTTAATCCTTTGAAAAGCTGAGATTATGCCCAACTACTAAACTGCTCCTGCTCTTTATATTATTTGGGAGGAAGAAACTGGATTACTTAAATGCATTTTAAAATAAAAAGTGGATAAACAGAAAGCAGTTTATAATAGCCCACGTACTGCAACGTTTTCTTAAGAAATGAGAAAATTAAGTCGGCATTTTGCTTTTTAGTTGAGCAACTTGCTCACTAAGTCATTCAGTCAAATTATGACTTTGATTTGGTTCCATACTTTTCAACTTTTCAACATTCAACTAGTCGCCGTCTCCTCCTCATCATCAAAATCTCACTTGTAGCTACTGTTTTAATAATATTAAGTCTGTAAAAAGATGCATTGCTTTTATACTTTATTTAAAAACAGTAATTCAGCTTCTGAATTTAAAACTGGACCGGTCATCCTCCATTGTGTTGCATAAAAGTCTGAATAAAATGAATATATTTGTGTCGGAGGCTCGGGGTATGTTGCAGTAATTTAATTTCCAGTTTGAAAGCGCTTGCTTCTGCTGGTGGTGATGTTCTTGTATTTTAATAACAAGTGCAGAATGCAAGAAGAAAAAAAATTGACTGTTTAAAATGCTTCTTCAACTGCAGGTGTTCGGTGATGTCTCTTGTCATTCCTTAACATTTTTCCTCATCTCCTCCTTCCCGACATAATTAATCCATTTATTATTTATCTCGATCGGGAAAAATTCCATCAGGAAAAGAAACGGGTGAAAAATATGGGCTCGGCACTACTGCTCTGTTATATTATGCTGTATTACGAAATCAGATTCTCTTCGGATGAGTTGTGATGTGGTAAGGAGGATTTTAAAGATGATTTTTCATAAAAATAAGCAGAAATGTTGATGATTTCAAAAAGAATTTTGCTTTTGTAGAGGAAGAAACTCAAAATGCAGAGAGAGAGAGAGGACAAGAAGAAAAGAAAGACATGACACAACGACAAAAAACAAGAAAGTCGTGTCCACCAGATAAAATATGTTGGAGGAGAATGATGACACGATTGACGACGAGAAGACCACTTTTTCAAACCTCCTAAAACAACAACGTCCCCAGAGTAAGTAAGCAGCAGTAGTAGTCTGTCAGACAGAAGCCATGTAATAGTGATCATCAAGATCATAGTGCAGAAGAAGAAGAACAAGAAGTGCAGAAACGGATTGGCTCATTGAGATTTGAGGATGAGGACCAAAACGTTTGTGAAATAGTAAAGTAAGAGTATCCATATTATATTATATAATAAAAATGCAATCCAGAGAGTGCAGATTGGCGTGTAAAATTTTTTCCACTTCTTTTTCTTCTTCTGCTGGGATTCACTCAGTCTTCAAAACAACAGGAATGATGACAACAAGAATGAATCTGTGATGCTGAATGATGACCTGACTAGACGAGCCTAATTAGCCTTTCTGCTACCATTCCTCCAAATCCGCAGTAGTTGTTGTTCCTGTCTTGTCTGATAAAATTACGTATGAATGGAAGAAGAGGAGAATACAGATGGATGAGCTTGATCTTTTTTATTTACTCGTTATTAAAAATTCACCAAAAAATCTTGTTCTCTCCTTCTCCTATCTATCTTTCGACTCGACTGCTGTCGTTGCTTCTGCTGCTGCTGCTACACATAAAGCAACATTAGGAAGATTTTTTTCTTCTTCTTCGAGAAAAAATTTATGCAAAGCAAGTCCAGTAAGCAAGTAGTAGTGGTGGAGCTTTTTATTAGATTTCTCGTGTCTTTATCCATTGATACCAAACACCTTCTCTTAGCAACCCTTTCACTACAAATGTTTAAATAAACTGGTATTTGACGTGTTGGCATTTTAAAAAGATATCTTCTCTAGATGTGGTTGTTGTTTTCTTCTTGTAAATTTAAATGAGAAAATCAGAGCATAGACAAAACCCTATTAATAATGATGATGATGATCATGCTGATGATGATAAAATGAGATGAAAGTGAAATGGAAAAAAGGGACTAAAGGTGATCTTCCACTTCCAGCACGCTCAAATCTCGTAGCTCATTTCTCATTCATTTTTTAATACGACCGCAAGAAAAAATGAGCCAAAGGTGTCAGTTAGCTTTCATAGGGGTTCAGAAAGTCAGGTAGTATACGAAATACAGAGAAAAATAATAAAAGGAGGCATTTCATTTTAATTTGAGCCTGTGCCAAGGACTATGCCATAAGCCAGCCAGCAAGTCTTTTTCATATTATAGCGGAGAAGTAACACGAAAAAAATTTTATTTGCCGTTTTTGCATATGCATGAATGAATAATCTACTTTGCAACAACACACAAGCATTCATAATAATATCCAATCAAAGCAGACACCTAACCCGATCTCCTCCGAAGGCACCAGCAATTCATCTTTATATTGTCTTGGCATTGGCACATTGCGTGCAAGTGGCACTGGAATAAATAAAACGGTGGGATGAGCCTCATCACCATAAAAAGTGTTTTTATGAGGGAAGGTGAGTATCTGATGAGATTCCTCTGCAATATATTTTTTACTAGTAGGTATATATATTTCAATGACGACTGTGATTTTGATTGACAGCTCCATGAATTATTGCTGCCAGCCATGTTCTACCAGCAGAATACAAGCAAAAGCAAGCCATCATCCTAGTTAGCTAATATATTATATAATATGCCATATCATAGCCCTTTCACTTTTCAAAAAGCAAACGGAAAAAAATTCCACAGATTACAGATCATTATTAGGGATTATTACAAACAAGTGGAAAGAAAAAAAAGAGAAGAAGAGACGAGAACTAAAAAGATGACCCTCATTTGAATATAAAAAAAAGTAACTGAAAAAGAAAGGCGAGGAACAGGTAATCCTGTCGCTCGTCCTTCTCCTCTCCTCCATTATTGTTTTGTCCGTTGGAAAATGATTCATTGCTTAAACCGTAGCGTTATTTGTCTGATGAGGTGAATGAAAAATGATTTTCCTTTTGTTCACAGGAATAAAGAACAACCTCAAATGTTAACTTACGATAAATTATTTTATTTTAATATTACGTCAGAACAGCATCAGCATCGTGTCAAAAGAAACCCATTATTTTTGCACGTTTAACTCGATTTGTCAGTGGAGATTTTTCAAACCATTCAAATGCAGATTGGACATCAAGAAAGCAATCTATTTTGAATAAAACACAGAATAAATATTTGCACAGTTTATTGGGGTTGAGTTACATTTCAAAAAATCTTTAGCCATCAGCTACTCTAAACACATTTTATGAATTAGCATGTGAAGGTCTTTGATCTGAAATACACTTGTTGCTTCCACCCAATCAAGAATCATTAAGAGCAAATGATATTGGCAAAAAAGGTCCACCACCACACTGTCCTGCATTGCTGGAAAAGTTTAAAAACGATTAACCATTTTATGACACGCAATTTCATTGAGTAAAAATGGCAACTCGAAATTTTGAAAGAAAGTTTTAACTATTGATGCAGAAAAGGAGCATCAGGCCAACGGGTTTTTACTTATTTTAATAACTTTAGACGGGCGGTGTTAAATTTGTGCACGCAGTTTAAAAACACAAAAATATAATATTTTGCATGCATCATCGCGTGCAATTCTTCAGCTGAGTTAAAAAAATTTATTGTAAACCGGTCATCATTTTAAAAAGAACTTTTTTTGCTTTTTCACAATTCAGATCAATTTTAATTATTATGCAGTAGACTTTTCTCTGACTTTTATAATGAATGGAGAAAGAAATCTCCGTGTTTAATAATAGCTTCTGACTGAAGACTTGAGTGATGCCCTTGCTTTTTCTTTATTCTTTCTTCTGAGAAAACAATTACTTTTTCCACGTCCATTATTTTGCAAATTTTATTTAGATTACAGAGATTTTATATTTTTTATGTATATGTACGGGCGAGTCTTGCCTTTTGTTGTGTAACAACGAGTTTTTCTGTATTACTGGATGATCATGATGATGAAACAACAAAAAATTGAACCTATTTTGATTTGACTCGCTCTCATTTTTTCTCAGGGGAGGACTTCACGCAGAGAGACAGGAGTCAAGAGATGATTTTAATTCTTGATATTATTGTTGTGCTGTTGTTGTGATTTGATTACCTATGCAGAGAACGAGATGACGGAGCGGAGAGGAGAGAGATTTTAATTTTAATTCAGGTAGAGAGGGAAATGAAATGTATGAAGAGACGAGCTAGTTTTCTATACATACATTTTTTATCAGTTGGTGAGTTGCAGTAAGTTTGTTAAATATTTATATATGCACGTGTGTGATTAGCTGAATTATAGGGAGTGATTACATTTATATAATATCTGACTTAAGCTGCCACTGCAACTACTACACTGCTGCTGCTGAGAGAAAATAATCAGAGTTTGATCAGATCAAAGTTTATGATATGGATGGTGTAAGGTTACATCAGCATCAGCCATCAACTAGAATCAATATCAGCGTAACATCAGCAATCTTCTTCATTGACTATCTAGTTCAATAAAAACAGAATAATAGAAACAAGGAGAAGGAGGACTAAAATATTCATAATTGCGAAAGAAGAAAATGAATCCTATTTGAGTTAGATGGACCACTTTCAATTCTTCGATATTTTTTAATTTTTTTTTTTGAAAAAAAAATAACCAATAAATATTCCAGTGGCACTAGCTTTGGTCGCTGCTGCTCCTGTTGTACGTTGT
>JAHZNJ010001042.1:0-11976 GCA_027744475.1 Lepidocyrtus cf. sotoi NNG-2020 | reverse complement strand
TACTATGGCGAACATCTAATACTGTTCAACATTGATGCAACGTATATTTTACTCATTGGCATTTGAATTTGTATGTTTAAATGGTTGAGTAATTCACTTGAAAGAAGGTGAAAGCAGTATTTAAGTAAATGTTAAAATTGAACTTACCTTCAATTAAATCCTTTCAGTAACCGTGATACAGTAGCACTGTATGTAATATCTGAAACAAAAATAAAACCAATATTACTTTAAATTATTTAAATTACTGTTACGATTATATTAGGTACTATTCGTGTTGTCTACCTACTAATGAAAATTAACGGAATTGTCCAAAAAAATTTTAATGTTGTGAAAATAGTTTAAATACTATTTTATGCAGGTTTTACTTTGCTCATTCATTAAATTCTGATCCAGTGCTAGATTAATTTTATTTTCATTTCTTGTTGGTCTATATCTTAAAATTACAATAATTACAATTTCTAGCTCCCAAATTCTCAGTAAACTAAGGGATTATCCTAATTATTTCTGCAGTAGTTGCTATTGCATTTGCTGCTCCCACAACTAATCATCCTTTCCCTCCCTAATGTGAATTAAATGATATTTAAAATGGCCTTTCGCAGTCCGTCTTTCATCAAAAGAGTAACCTAATACGTTTATGCATACTTACTTACATTTTTACATTACATAATAATAGATCACTACCACCACCACCACCATTGTTCAAAACAATAGGGCACACGACGACGACGACGACGGCATCATGGCATGAGCATAGAAAAAGAAGACGAATTTTTTGCTTGCGCTGCTGCAGCAACAGCAGCAGCAATATGGTTGGCAATGGTGGTGGAAAAAAAGAGTAAAGTGGAGAGAATCAGAATCTGAAACGGTGCTGTTGGCTTGGCTACTGAGCCACCACCACCGCACCGCACCACCTCCGTCCTTCTCGTCCTTCCAATCTAGGGAGAAGGAGCCCATAACTTGTATTATGCATCTTATAATACAAGTGAGTGAGTGAGTGCTTTTTTCTCGTTGAACAGTAGCAATAGCAATGTTGCTGATGCGATGTTCGCCATAGTAGTATAAGTTATTTGAAAACGGATTGATTTAGGGGCTGGACGGTTCTGTGCTGAATTCATGCATGCATTCATGTCTCTCTCTAGTTTTATTCTACTTTTATAATATGGATGGAATGCTTTTGCTTTTGCTTGGCAAAGTTTAGTTGTATTTGTAAAAGTAGCAGTGGAAAATAGTTAGAGAGAGAGAGAGAGAGAGAAAGGAGAGAGAGCATATTTTTGAGAAAGATTTAACGCTTCAGTCTCAGGGAACAGTACAAGATTTATGGCATATGGGTTTCTGAGCAGAATTGTAAATTGGATTTCATCGTCGTTCCTTCTTTTTCCTCTCTCTCATGTTCGTTCGTTCCTCTCTCCGACTGACTCCAAAATAAATGCAAAAGAGTAAAAAGAGAGGTGTTAGAAAATGGTATATCTGCTTTTCTTTCTACTCTAGACTGATTATATATGTACCTCTTCTACTCACTACAAATATGTATGAAATCCATCCAGAGAAGTAAGAAAAGCAGAAGCGGCAGAACTGTGAATTAGAGATTGTCTAAAAATTTATATAAAAGCAGAAGAAGAAGCATCAGCAGAAAACAGAACAGAAGCAGTCTTTGAAAAACGTATGGCACACACACAGCTCAGGGAAGGGAAGGGTGGAATGCAAATATTGGGATGAGGTAGCAGGTGTGCATTTTGCCTCTCTCTCTCTCTCCAAAAAACTCCTTTCTCTTCCTCCTCTCATTTTATCATTTCGTCCTCTTCTATTTCCTCTTATTTCTTCTTTTTTACTTGCTGCTGCTCTGTTGCTGTATCTTCTGAATTTCATCTCGAATCTTAAATTCTTTCCTCTCTTTTTTAGTAGTAGTAGAAGAGCCTTAAATGTTTCTGACACAAGTGGAAAGGAAAGAAGGAAACTTCGAATGATAAAATGGAATAAAATAATAAGGGTGAGTTGTGAGTTGTGTCTGTGAGTTGTAGTCAAGTCAGTGAGTAAAAAACACTCTGAAAGAAAAACTCTCCCGTCCCTTTTATACTTTACTGCTTCGTAATGCATCTTCTCTTCTTTTAAAATAATCTGATTTCCCCTGGCAGCAGAATCAGCATCAGCAGAGCAGCAGCACAAGCATGAAAAACAACTGAAACTAAAAAAATACTTGAAGCAAAGGGAAAGAGAATATTTGATTGGTTATCATTTGATGCGTTTACTTGCTTCCACTGCTTTTTAAAACAGAAGTACATTTTTATTCGTATTGTATCGTATCGTATCAAAAATAGTAGAAAATTGAAATAGAAAATTTGAATGAATGAATAAAAGTGTTTAGGAAATCTGTGGGGTTAAAAATTCAAAATTTCCTGAATTTGGAAGTATAAAAGAACAAATATATGTTTTAAAAATAAAATTTTGTTATTGAAATGCAGTTTTGTAAAATGAGGAAGTCAATTTTATTCGGAAATTTTGATTTTTTCAATTTTCAGATTTTTCTGATGATGATGTATTATAAACACGGTGCAAATAGTTTACTGGATTTATTTGCAGCATATTGTAGTCAGGTATCATTAAAAAATAATGGCTTTGCTGCGGTTTAAAGTAAATTGATTATCGATTAGAGAGTAACAGCAGCAAGTACATTTACCATTTAAATTAATTTAATTCCATTCTTCATTCCTGTCAAACAACTTAATTATCAAAGATAATTATGCAAAAATAACATGACATGGAGTTCTCTTCTTTTTTTGCTGCTGCTCATCAAAATATTTGCACAGTTAATCTTCTCCCAACAATGAAAACAAACAAGGAAATCTCACAATCTTCTCAGAAAAATTTATTTATCATCATTTCATCATCATCCTTGGCTAAGGTACACAAAACTGATGAATGAAAGAGATAAATTAATTAATTAATGAAAAAATAACTCTACAGCAGTCTAAAGCAAGAGTAAACACAATTAAAAGGAAAAATGTACTATTCATCACAAATTTAGTCTCATCGTGATTCAGTGAATGAAAATGAGGCATACCTGAAATGAAATAAAAAGCATTCATTTTATTTTTACGCAAATAAACGTAAAAAGAAAGTACCTTGTGGGTTGCTCGTTACAAAAATAAAAGTGCATATCTACTTTTAGGCCACATCGCATCATATCAAATCTCTTATCTCACTTCGCTAGTTTCTCATTCTGATTACAAAAATATTTTATTCAGAAGATTCTCTCATGTCTATGTCTTGATATTCAGTGTCAGTGAATGTGGTAAAATTACTACAACAAACCATCGAAATCATCATCGCAGCAGCTCTAGCTCACGCATAATTTTTCCGCAGATTTTTGAGTACAAAGATATTATTTCAGTAATTTACACGAGGAAGAAAGAAAATCCTCAAAAGTAAAAAATGGCAATTGCTTTAGGACACACAGACACACATGTGTTCTTTTGCTCATTGTATTCATTATTGCTTAAAGCAAGAAACCTGCTGACATCGAGTCATTATAGTAAAAAAGTATCAGTATCACATTTTGCTTCTCAAATTCCCAAAAACTAAAAAGAACAAGCGAATGAGCGAGTGACTGATGTTTTGCGACGAATTTATTGCGAAGCGAGTTTTTGGAACTCGCCAACATCTTTAACAGCAACAACAACAACAATCCATTTATTTCACTCGGATCTTTTTTTACTCGAAATTGAGAAGTTTATTATTACGTAGGTTTTGCGAGCGTTTAGCATTCGAATTAAGTGAGTGAGCAGAGAGGAACCTTACAACAGCAGTTGCCGCGAAATGATTCTTCTTCTTCTTCGTATTTTGCTTTCTGGTAAAGGTTGACTGGTTTTTCTTTTTTGTTTTTTTAAAACGAAGAAGAAGTAATGTTCGACAACCTAATATTAATGTAAAGATAGAGCTCTGCCCCTGTGTGGCTGCTGTTTCAATGAGTGAGCAAACAAAAAAGCGAACATGTAACTAAACTTGTTATAATGTTTTTATCAAAGTTTGCAATTGTGTGAAATGTGTGAATGTTCAACTCATTCAGGGAGTAAAGGGAAATAAAGATAGAGACGGAGATAGAAATACTAAATGAGAATAAGCAAGAGCAAATCCCACCGCTACCATGCGGAGTTTTTTTTATGTATTTTTATCTCTATCTCTGCATTACGTATTCAATCATTATCGAAAAGTACTTTAAAGGGCACAACCACACAACGCAACAGAAGCAAAAGAAACGGCTTAACTTAAACTGACTGAGGGAGACAGAGAAGGAGTTAAGAGAGCAATGCAGTATTGCATAATACGTAGAATAATAGTATTTCTTCTACTTCTTTACATAAACTCATGTTCGTACATTATGCAAATTGTGGGAACCAAAACCGACGTAGGTTTAGCTTTAGTAATTGCACTTGAGTGTGGAGAGGAATGTTAAAATGCAATGCAAGGTTGACTTGACTTGGATTGGCATTTACAAGCATGCAGCTCCTTTTTGGATTAATTTTTTTCTTTTCATACTTCAAAACATTTCGAACTTGATACTTTTTAAATACAAAAATAGGTAAGGAGTAAAAAGACATGAGCGAAGGAGGAAAATCAATGGCAAGGCATTTATTTTATAAGTGCAATAAGCCGATCTACTCATCGTTGCTGCTGAGGTATGGACAAAAATATTATAAGAGCATAAAAAATATAAAAATAGCGAAACACATTTTCATTTATATAAGCCTATGCTGTTGTTGTTTTTGTGGTGTTCGTGGTGGCGGTTGGTAGTTTTTTTCTGTAGTAAGATTATTTCTAACTTTACATCAAACTATCAAACAGGTACATATCCTTTTTCTTGAACACATTTATCATCATCTCCTCCGTCTCCATTCCATAATAATAAACAAGCATGTTTGCATCTATAAATGTATAAAATAATTCTATATATGTACCTCCACCGCACCACCACTCCATCCAAAACATGCGAACAAGCAGTCAGTCGGCCGACAACTGAAAAAAACTGAAACTGAAAGATCACATCTCCACGCAGCAACAGCAACACACAACCACAAACTTTGTACGTAATTTTTTTTGCCTTCCAATCCAAATCCAAATGCAATGCAATGGAAATTGTTGTTATTATAATAGCAAAATAATCGCAGACGAAGCAAAGAAGAAAAAAAGAGTTACGAGGACCAAGTTTCTTATAAAACTTCTGCTGCTTGTTACTCGCTACTTTACAACAAAACTTATTGCACAAAACGTATCGTAATGATATCGCTGAAAAGTTAGTTGGTTTGGTTTTGTAGTAGTAGGAATTGTAGCAGTAGTAAATGACGTAATATAAAATATTATGCATGTTTGTTATCATTATCAGAAGCGTAGGAAATTCTGTAAAGTAAGCACGAATAAAAATGTAAGTAAGTAAGATTAAGCTTATAAGTTTAGGTATGCTTTTTATATTGTATAAGCAGATTGGATTTTCAGTGGATGTGTTGTTAGATGCCTTGAGAGTTTGTGTTGTGTTGTGAGATCCATCAGGAATGGCGACCCTCCGTCGTCAATTAATCATTGTCAGAAAATCGAAATGGCTGAAAGCCAAAATTCCCTTTTAGGGGAGCAAGTGCACACCCTCTCCTTATACTTATGTTTATAGTAAGTAAAGAAGAAGTAAGCAGAGGCACACACAAATGCTTGCTCACTCACTCTCAAGTTTTGTTGTTCAGTTGAGTTAAGAAGGGTAAAAACCTACACTCAAGTCTCGAGTGTTAATATTATTATATAACAGTTTAGATGCAATGTAAGAAGAAAAGGAAGGAGAAGTAAAAGAAGGAAAAGAAGATGTATCACATTCACATAATACATACATAAATACAATCATATCATGAGCGTACATCTTTTCTTTCGTCGTCTTCAATTTCTTTACGTAATGTAAAAAGCTCCTTTTTAACTTTTTTAGTTGGTCTGAAGTGTAAACCCAGCTGCTCCATCACTTAATATAATCCGATATGTTTTATTTCATGAATTTACAATAATTTTTCATAAATGGATGGAATAAAAATGCTTGTTTTAGTTTTTCATCATTTGTGACATTTGAATGATCCATCATAACGTTGTTCAATAAGGTATTTGAGTAATCACGTACTAGTAACTGTAGGTTGTGCGTTAAAACATAATCGCGATGCAACAGTAATAAATATTTATTTTCTCCATTGTCAAATATCTATCTTTTGAATAATTTTAGCCAATCTACATTACTTTTACGCACAATTATTGTGCAAGTTTTAGAAATTGGCGACAGCTTCATTACTAGAATATCTTCATTCATTATCCCTTACGAAAGTGACATGATTGGGCTGGTATGCAACTTTAGAACTGAAAATGTACAGTGAATAGAATTTATTGGAAAACAGTTAACTTTAATTCAACTCTATTATCAAACATGATAGTACATAAAGGTAATACTATCTACATATCTATTACTATTTACAACTTGAATACCAAAGAGCAACGCAACCGTGCACCTATCACATATACGTTACAAAGCCTACGATAAATATTCTACCGTCGCGTATAAAATGATAAAAGTTACCTTTACAAAATAATGAGCTTTGATTTGCTATGAGGGAGAAAAGAAATTCTTCTTGGTACGATCGTGTTACTTTTCACATGTTATGCAAGCTTTCGCTAGATTTTCTTGTTTGATGTAAATGAAGATGAGAAACCGGATGAGATACGTGACAATGGAATTTTCTCTATTCTACTACTACAAAAATATCATGCGTAAGGAGTGATAGTTTACAGCGATAACGAAGCCAGGTTGCACGCAATATCTCAATCAAAATTCATGTTCTATAGTGCCTATTGTACGTAACTGTTGCCACTACGCAGGTACTCTATTTTTCTCTTTAACAAATAGTTTGGTTTCGGCATACGAAAAAAAATTATTACTAACCTTTATGCTAGTAGACAAATGAGAAAACAGAAAAAATAGTAAATGACATGTTACTGCAAAAAATGTAACGCAGTAAAGTAAAGGAAATATTTTTATTGAAAGAAAAATCATCACTTGTTTAAATCATTAAATCACGGCAAAAAATATTTCTACTGAGCAAAAAGATATTTTTTTCTTTTCAAAGAGGAAATTTGTTAAGAATGGTGGTGGTGGTGATGAAGATAATTAACAATAAACATCATTACCGCCACCGCCACCATCTCGAGTATGTATTCCTGATCTCCGAAGCGATAGCATTCTAAAGCATTATCGTATCTAAGTTCCTCTTCTCTCGTACTCCTTTTTCCTCCACTTCTTTAAGAACTGAGCGAGCTGACATTGTAAATTGTAAACTTTCAAACAGAGAGAATAGACAGATAAAGTAAACTGGAAAGAGAGAGAGAGAGAGAAAGAGAACTAGAGAGAGTGAAGAAGAATGTAGGTTGAGAGGAGGAAAAAGTCAACATAACCACATCATAACTTACTTCTAACAAGCCTAATCCAATGACGTAAACGACCTTCCATGCCCATTCACATTACCGTAAACTTAACGGACAAGTGGTGGTGGTGGCAGTACAGTAAAGGGATGGATCAGTAGTGAGAGTGAACGGTGGAGCTGTTCATTCGTCTGTCCCATTACCGAAATATATACCTACATTATTAAATATCTTTATATTGTGCGTGTGTATCGCATTGTGTTGTATTGCATACCTACATGTTTCGAGAAACGAAAACGAAACAAAAGGGTAAAAAAGTAAAAATTATTACGCAATGCATATTGCATAGGTACATACCTTCCATTTCTTTATAAAAGGATTCACATTCACACAAGTTGTTTAAAAATGTAAGAAGAACACGAAATTGAAGTAGGAAAGGTAATGTATTTATGATCATCGTAATAATAATCATCATTTCTTCCTTCTATGTACCACCAAAGAACTAACCACCATCACTATACAGAACAATTTCCATTTACCTGCTGTTATGCACAAAGCTATGCTGGTTTTTTGGTATATGAAACCATAAAATATTATGAGATGCAATAATCATGGAACCCTAACCTACCCTTGGCCTTCCTTTATCCTCCCTTTCAACTCGGGATGAACATATATGAGCCTTTCTCTATGAGGATGTTACGTAATGTAATGTAATGCGATGCGATGCTATGCAATGCACTTATCTACATAAGCTAGATCTCAACATCATTCTCTCTCTCTTCGTGCACTTACGCATTAAAATGGAGATCTCCCTCGTAAAAGTCAAATAAATACATTTAAGCCTCCATATAATACCTACCACCGCTGAGACTGCATAAACTGCTCCGTTATCTGATGAAAGAGAAGAGAGAAGGGCCATTTTGAATCAACACGTTTACGTTAAGTTGCCGCTATCTGCTGCTGCTGATATGCTGCTCCAATCTCCATCTCCAAAAATGGATAATATTTTTAAGATGATGATGATGATTATGATGGTGTGTTGAATATAACAGTTAAGCACGGACAGGAAATATCGGAATATGAAATGGAGTACAACGGTAAATAATGGAGTTATGTATGTATTTAGGTATGTATGTATGTATAGGCATTTTTCCACATGTGGTTTTGTTCTTTCATGTTACATAAAGTAGATTATAACATAATATTCACCAAAATATTATATATTTCCGATGTATTTATGACTGAAAAAATATTTATGAAGAAGTGTATGAAACATAACTTCCTTAAGTTATTTTAAATTTACAGATCTACAAGTCAAGCGAATTTGGATTATTTAGGAAAATAAAATTAACGTTTAAATAAGTTTGTAAATTAAAATTGAAACCAACTCTATGACTTTGTGTAGCAACTTATTTGAAGCCTTTCAATACCTGTGCTTCAAAAGGCCAGTATAAATATATTTTTATAAAGTCTGGAATTGGATCATCACAGTTTTATTCAGTGNCTATGACTTTGTGTAGCAACTTATTTGAAGCCTTTCAATACCTGTGCTTCAAAAGGCCAGTATAAATATATTTTTATAAAGTCTGGAATTGGATCATCACAGTTTTATTCAGTGCAGCAATAACGTGTTTTAGTTTTTTCCTCTGCATTTACCCAAATACGGGCAAAGTATTGATTTGGTTTGTATTATTGGCAATGAACAAGAAAGTCAAGATGACGCTGTCGCTGTTGCATGTTTGCTCCTACAAAAAGAACAACGCAAAAAAACTGCAAACCTAAATAAAGAGTTTAGGGAGGGAGTGATTACAACAATAAAAAATATTTCTTTTTTAGAAAAAAAAATGCAACTAATGATCTAATCATGTTCATTCCAACTTGTTGTTGTTAGCCACTGCCACTTCTGCAAAAAGTTGTTTAGACCATTTTTATCCACAAACTACAATACTACAAGACAAGAAGACCTACCACACATCATTCAAATCACACAATTTACAATTTATCCATTCTCGATCGGATTATTAGTGAGAAGAAGAGAATCTTATTCATCATCATTTTGTTTGGTAAGTCAAAGTCAAGTCATTGTTTTAATTTTAAAACATTGTATTGTTCTTAAAATAAACAGCACAGAAAAAAATTCAGTATTTTTTTTGTGAAAAGTTGAAGAATGAAAAGTAGACCTCATTTCAACTAAAAGAAGAAGAGGTTGTGTTGGCTCGGTTATCTATTCATATTTATACCTAAGCAAGCACAATCTGACGACTAAAAACACGAGATTGAAGACTGATAATTTTTTCGTCAATGCTCAGCTCTATCTCTCCTACCTGCCGTCATCATGTCATTGTCATACGACGACGGAGACGAAGAAGAAGAAGACGAGAAGAGAAAAATAAAATGCGTTTTAGAAGAATTGTTTGAGTGAGTCACAGTCACATAATTATCCAGAAAGAGAGAGAGAGAGAGAGATAAAGACAGAGGAGGGTCAACTATTTTTGTTTTCAGAGATGTTCTAAACAGATTGGAGTTATGTAGAAAAAAAGTTATTTCATTTATTTCTTCCAAAAGCAACGAATCTTCTTTGTCTTGTTGCACTTGCCCAACAACATGTCTTCCTTTGAAGGACAAAAGTTTTTGTTGTAAGAAGAGAGAGAGAGACGGATCAAGTTATAAGAATACGAAGAAAAAAGATAAAATTAGATTTCTTTCTTCTTCTTCATCTTCTTCTCCCACCCTATCAGCATCCTCAATCACAAAAAATGTCTTCCTTATACAGTCAATTGGAGTTGGAGAAGACCATATCGTTTTCATTCTGGTCATTTGTGTATGGAAAGAAATCTTTTGCTTGATGCAGCCAAAGAATGGATGTTTGAAGTTGACAATGACGGTGAAGGGGCTTTAAGGGAGGAAAAGGGTTTGGTTTATAGTTTAGAATATTGCACCTGAGGCTATGCCTGTTGACAGGGATGATCAGAATAGGAGAGGAAATTTATTTTTGTCCATATGAAGCTGATGTGAGGTGTAGTGCAGCGTTTTGTGAAATATTTTTGGAATGAGTAGCTTAGACGGTTTAATGATTTAGCAAATTTATATTTTGAGTAGAGTTTCATAGATCACGCGTACTTCCCTTAATATGCTCATGCTTAAACAAAATTTTACATTAATAAATCCTTAATTCCTATTTGCTGCTTTTTTAACGCAATAATTTCATTTTAAAATTAAAATGCCATTTTTGCATAATTATGCATTGAAATAAACGATAATAAGTAGCATTAGAGAAGCTCTTTCACTCCTTTAGTTTAAACAGCAGCAATGTCTAAATAGAAAGTAAAATATGATTTTACTTTTTTTCTCTTTCTTGCTTATTTTTTTTTACTTTACTTACTCTTCTTCAGTTCTCTTGCATAAAACAGCAGCAGAATACATTTTAAAAGATTGAGAATAGAGACGAGGATTCAGCATTAGCACTAGGAAGGAAGATGGAAAAATAAGATGAATGATCTTCATGCGGCGGGTTAGATGTTGGATGGCCGCTCTAGTATATAAAATATGTGTGTGGGCCTTTCTTTCTTTCTTTCTTGCTTTTTATATTGCATAGTTTATTGGAATGAGTGTAATGTTAGTGGTGGCATGGCGTTAGTAAAAAGCACTCTGGAAAGAAAAAGTCCAGCAGCAGCAAAAGGAAAAGCAAAGGCTTCTTCTCCTAATGCTGCTGCTGTTGCTGCTGCTTCTGCTCCTTTCTTGCGCAATATATTACTTCACTTCATGAGAATCCAAGTAGAAAGTAGATGCACAAACTTATTCCTTCTTCTGCTTCTTCTTCTTCTCCTCCAGAAATAGAAAAAAAATCCTTCTCAATTTTTTATTCGCCTTTTCTATTTTCTATTTGTCTTTCTTTTTTCTTTCCAGCAGCAGGCAAGAGTGTTGGAAGCTGTGGTAATTTTTTTCTTTATCTACATAAAAAGAGAAACGTGAAATGAGAAAGAAGAAGAAAAAGAAGAGAGAGAAATAGATGAATGCTTTTGAGCGATCTGACTGCTCTTCTTTGAGTAACTATAAGTTCATAGGCTCCCCACTTTTTCTTTTTAGAAGAAGAACTATCACCACGGCTGCTGCTGCTGCTCCTTCATTCCTTCTTCCATTTTCTCTCTCCATCTATTTTCCCTTTTTTAGGAAACCTCAAGATAGTTTCTTGTAATAGAAAGTGGAAGAAAGATAGGCAAGTGGCAGCAAAGAAATAGGCATCATTCTATACTTAATATACCTACTTACTAAAAACGGGGTTCTAGAAGAAGGAAGGAAGAGGAAGAAAAATTATACTGAGATAGGAAAAGCTAGAAAAAAACGTTTCTTCTTTCTTTCTCTCTTTCTCTCTTTCTGGAAAATGTTATGGTATGTTATAGAGAGGAGGAGGAACGGAGGAGAGCTTTGCTTGCTTCTTTCTCTCTATATAATAATATCGGGGCATGGGCATAGCGAAGCATTTACGTCTTCCTTCTTCTTCTCGTAAGTCCGTGGAGATTCAGAAGGACCATAATTCAGTAAGAG
>JAHZNJ010001041.1:0-12359 GCA_027744475.1 Lepidocyrtus cf. sotoi NNG-2020 | reverse complement strand
TTGGAGTGGGTGGCGTAACTAAACTTTTTTCCTTTTCTTCCAAGTTGGTGTAGTTGCCAGTCTCAATAAAATCCTTTTCCGTTGAGGTTTCATTCTTTGTCTCAGATAGCCCCTTCACGATTTCGTCGATCATCTTGACAAAATGGATATGAAATTATCAAATTATTATGCATGATGGGATGTTTGGATTAATTTGAAAGGATTGATTTCCAAAAGTTGTAAGAAATAATTATTGCAGTAATTCATTTTACATTTTGTGTCGCTACAGACGAAATTATGAAAATAGCCCAAAGATAGATTATTGCTGTGATGTTCTTGAATGCTTTCCAAATTGTGTAACAGAGACCGGAGCCAACGCACTATAGGTAAATTAAGCAATCGATCGTTACTAATTGTAACTGCTGCGACGAATTTCCTCTTAAAATATTTAAAATATCTGAAAAGCTTTTGTCGTTAAATGTCAAACCTGAAGCCAAGGAACTCGTGAGAGAAGTAGAAGCCCTCGCAATGCAGAAACTACTTTGGCACACTTCAGAAAAACGTAGATGCTTTCGTTTTCATCGGTAGTAGGAAACCATCCCATTCCGGAACTGAATATTTCTATTGCTGCACACTTTAAAAATAGTGAAATGTCGTGTTCATTTTGCTTGTGAGTTTTAGTCAATTTTAGAATTTCTTAACGACTTACGGGATTTCTCATTCCCATGACTTATAAGTATTGCATGATAATAAAAAACCTACCAATATTACTATTAAATCTGCAACCGACGCAATCTGAATGAAAGTGTCACGAGCAAATCTCGATAGTTTTGTCTTAAACACGATATGGGCTGCGACCCCCATTACAAAAAATAATTCTATCCATAATGTCTTTCCAAATGAAATTGATTTCCAGCTCATCTCCTCATTCACAGCAAGAAGCTACGTAAAAGTAAAACAAAAATCATTTCGTTAATCGTTTCGTTGAGCATTTTTATCCGAAACTGCGAAAGTATTGCAAAAATACATAATCGGTTAGTGAATTGTATAAAACCTACCATATTCACGGAAGCTAAAATGACTAGCAAAGAACTAATGAGGTTCGTTAAGTCCTCAATAGAAGCCCTTCGATACATATCGAGGTAGCTATCTCGTCTGGCACTGCTACTATTACAACTGCTTCTTCCAAAACGGATGCTCTCCTCATTGTCATCCAAGTAATGAGCAGCAGATGAAGTAGGACTTGGCTGAAGCAAATGATTATGATGATGAGGTCCATGCCCATTTATTCCACCATTCGGCACAGGAAGAGAAAGTAAAGGTGAAAGTACATCCGAACTTGGCGAGAGAATTGAACTTCTGGTGTCAGCGGGAGACAGCAATCCACCGTTACTACTTGCACTGGGGCTACTTGCGAATCTATATTTATTAAGGTTAAGATGATGAGGAATTCCATTTGGTACGGACATCACTGAAATAGGTGAGGATGACTCTGCAAAGCTTCTAGATGAGGAGGAGAGAAGATGCTGCTCTGACGGTCTTCTTAATTCATCAAACGTTATGTCATCGGGACTTGGATTATTACTACAATTGCTGAGGAACACGGTTATTGATGGGTTCCGAGTTGAAACTGTTTTCGCTGCTGATGTAAGTGACTTTTCAGGAGGATTTTTAAATAAATCAAACATGTGGCATTCTAAAGTAATCACTATCACTGAGCAGAAAAAGAAGAGGATGAGGTAGAACAAAGAATCCGAAAACGTATAAAAATCTGTTGAGAGCAAAGAATTTTGCGGAGGATGAAGGTTGAGATCTCTAGATGAAAGCTGTGGTTGCGGTTTTTGCGAGCCCCATTCGCCTTCTAAAAAATCAAACCCAAACAGTATTTTTGTGTTTTACTTTTTCTTCAATTAAAAACCTTTAGTCTTTCGTTTAGTATTTTAAGTACCGAGAAGGTAAACGGTATATTTTAGCAGGAAACAACTGCATGAGCAAATCATTATCACTAGTAAATTGAATCTGTTGCGTAAGACACTGAGCACCAATAAATTGAGCGTATGTTCCAGTGATTTCCAGTAGGGGACAATTTTGAGCATTCGAACCTGTTTGAAAATTAGAAAAAATTCCACAATTGAGTCATTTAAATTTAAGTGGGAACTCATTTACAGATAATTACTAATTACATGTATATTTACGTCTCTCGTTCCGACTCACCGTTGTAAATACCACACAAAATGAGATAATAACTCTGCTGCTGGTTACCGCTATTAAATACCACGTGCAGCAATCCAAAGAGTATCCAATACACGACCACTAAAGTAAGATCGAAGGCAGGCCAAATGGTCATCCAATATTCATCAGAACTTACGGAAATCCATCTCACCAAGGCTTCCACAGTGTAGAGGACAAAACATAGCTGTAAAGTAAACAGAAGAGACAGAGGGAAAATCAACAGGAAGTCAATCATTCAGTTAATATATCATGCATCATCATCGTCAACTTTTCTCTTGGTAATTATGCACAAAACGTACTGTAAACTGGCTAATTTAAAGAAAGGAAAATTAACAGAAAAACGGTAAAAAGTAGATGTCAGTATGGTCAACACGGCTAGACTTTGTGGACTTTGACTTACTTGGTGGACAAAAACCAAGCATAAACGATGTAAAGCCAATAAAATAATGAGCTAATACTTATTACTTATGACTAAATACTTATTATACCGAGTTGCTGTTTAAGCATAAAAAACCTACAACAACATACCTGAGCGTAGTAACGTATAATTAACAAGAGCAGTGGTGGAAACGGGAAACCGCTGGGAAAATCGATATCTTCCGCTGTGTTTGTTACCGTTGACTTATTACTTGCTGTTATTGCTTCTTCTACGACAGTTTCTTCTGCTGCTGTTGTTGTTGCTGTTGGAGGAAACCAGGGAAGGTGGAGGATAACCATACATAAAAAGTCTGTGGAGAGGATGAGCACTACAAAGGCCTTGAATTTCTTCGAGTTCAATAGACCACTTGTGAGCGGGCTACACCTCCGCTGAAGATTTGCCAGACAGCAAAAGTAGTAATCACAGTAGCAAAAAGAACTCCCTATTTTATTAAGAAACGATTCCTTCCTAATTGAAGGTTGAGGAGGAGCAGGTTGACTTTGGCTTATTTCACTTTGCCGTATGTAAAAGTCCATTTCTGGCTCGTTCGCATTCTCAGTCTCATTTTGGTTAGTATGTTGTTGTTCTACATTATTTTCCTTGGATTGTTGATTTGATTTTGTAATCTTCTGAAATAAATGCGTTATGATAGCGAAACTCATGATGAGCATAGGTAAAGTCCCTGATAAGATCACTAATGTCTCGATAATGGAAAGTGTGTTGATTTCGTATTGGCACGAATTACTATGAAGATTTCGCAGAAGATTTTTCTCTTCATCTTCTTCCTCTCCATTTTCGCCATTCTTCTCAGTCCCAGATAATGTTACATTCTTCTGCAAATGAATTTACACCAAAGCTTAATTAAAATTAATTTGACTTTTGTAAAAAAAAATATATATGAGCATATCCTTTTCAATCTTTCGAAACAAAGATAAAAAAATATTTTAGAAGATGTTTTTAAAAAGGATTAACCAGGCTTAATGTCTCTCGTTGGAAGTAGCGTAAAGTAAGCATTTCCACCGTTTGAATGAAGGATCCGCTTAATGACCTGTGAAGAAAAACGGGCAGGGATAAATGTTTTTGGTGATAATTCAAAAATTCGAATTCATTTGCATGACGCAATCAATAATAAATCCATGCGAAGCGAAAACAGCTCGCACACCACGTAAGTAAGTAAACATAAACAAGCAGCTTAAATTAAACATTTTTCATACCTAAAATTAGTTGGCAGACACCCCATTGATAATCCATGTGAGAAATTTTGTTGCTCTTGCAGCGTCGTTATCATCACTAACCCTGTCGATGGAGTTGGCAGATAAGAGGAAGGAGAAGAAGGAGAGCCGTTGTTGATTACATTGCTTGTGTTGTTGTTAGTTGACGATTCATTTGATTGTATAACACCAGCAGTAACGGAGCTAAAAGGCCATTTAGTCAGGTCTTCGTGCTGCGGCGGTTGAGGTTGATGGTGATCATCATGATATTTGACAAAAAGTGTAAAAATTAGAAAGCCATATATCCAAACGATGATTACTCCATAAAACAGCACAGGGATCAGTTTCTTGGCACATGTACAGAGAAAAATGAACGCGTTGATTGAGCCTGTTGATGAAAAAGCGAGAGAAAATCAAAAGATTTAAGTACAAAATATAATATGCAGCATGAGCATGAACACAAGCACCATCAGCCACACCGGCAAAATTTCTTTTAAAGTCTTTTTTTAAGAGAATTTGAGATGATTTTTTAAGAGGCTTCTTGTGATTTAGTAGATTTGGTAGTTGACATAATTACATTACACGCTACATTTAACACTGCGTTAAAAACCTGAGCATTTTTTCCTTTCTTTGAAGAATGAAAAAGGAAAGAAAGAAAAGAACAAAAGAGAGGAATGATTATATAAGTTATAGCTGACCTGTATGAATTGGAATGAGTTTTAAGAGCACTACGGCAGCTGCGATAAATTCCGTTGTCTTCTTCGTCGGGTTAATTATTGAAAGGAATCTGTAATGATCAAAGACGTAACATGACCTCTTAATTACTTTTTTAAAGATGTTATTTACGACTTTGCAAATAATATCCTCTGCTCTCTTGTTCTACTACGTAAAAGTAATTAAAATGTTCTCACTTACACGAAAATCAAACTGGCTACATCCACCCAGTCCCATGCTATACGAAGAAATGCAAACTTACTCCCTACGAAAAATCCCCGAGCGAATGACTTAACAAGAATCTCCGTTGATAAAGTAATAAATAAAGCCCATCTGGGATTTCAAAACAGTTTAAATCAAATCATCAATCGTCTCTTTAATTATTTCGTAAATTAAACTTTCTTTTTTATGAGAAATAGTAAAACTGTAAAGAGATATACATATAGTGAGAATTGAAGATGAACACACACCTTGACAGAGCCAAAATAATTTCACCCTTATTGTTTCGTTCCTCCCCACAATCATCATAAGAATTAGAATTTGCACTTGATCCACCACAATTTATTTGCATAAAATTTGGATAAGAAGACGCGCAATAAATCGAACTAGTTACGAAGGCACAAACTGTCACAGAAATCACAGCATAGTAGATCCAACTTGTGAGGAAGGAAATGGCAAAGATCCGGAGAGGATTGGAAGGTGAAAGAATCAGGTACTTGGATGATAAGATTGAATTGCTTCTATTACTTCTAGCAGCGCTCCTCTCTTCAAACGTGGCTGCTGCCGACGCTGCAACATTTCCTCCCCTTTCACAACCATCATCACCACCACCGTTAAAATTACTGTCATTGTTATTACTACTACACGTGGCACTTTTCACTTTTCCTCCAACAACATTTGAATTATTCAAATAACTACTTCTAGATGGATTATAAGCACTGCTGGAGCATATTGTGCTGGTCGCCGTCGTGGTAGAAGTAATTGCTTCATTTTTGCTAGTTGAAGTAGTTGAGTTTTGCATTGCCCCAGTAAAAATGTTCCTCTTTTTTTGCTCGTCTTCCTCCCTCAACATATTACACGTCCTTCTCTGCTACGCTACGAGTGACAAAAGAAGACCTTCATTAGATTTCTATGCGTTTTCTTTACTTCTTACCAATTAGATTTCTTTTTTCCTCTTTCTCTCTCTCTCTCACTCTCAAGTTTACACGCAAACTCAATTATCCCTATGTAACAACAAATTGCAATTGTAACTCTCCCTCCCTTTGGAACTCGTCTGGCAAAATACTTTTCGCAAAGACATTCTTCCCTTCTTTCTTTGCTTCTCTTCTCCCGTGAAATGGCAAAGGAAAAGGGTTAAGTTAAACTTAGGTATGCAAGCAAAGCAAAATAGTGCAAGTTACTCTATATCTGTATTCTGCATGTATACAATTATGAGCTTTCTTTTTACATTTAAACAGTAGAAAACGCTCGAAGAAATTCTTTCTGCTTCAGGAAAGGTAAAAAAATATTATTCATACTGGCGGCGACTGAAACTTACTATCTTTGTGTCATGTCGTATTACCTACTTATGTATAAAATAATAAATAAATGGGGTATAATATACCTCCGCTTCTCTCTCTCCTGAAAGTAACTGAGCCTTGTGTGCCCATCACATATTATGATTTATTAGGATTGTGTCATATATGGATGATGATGGTGATATAGTGGCATGACGGAAGGAAAACTAAACTTCGCCGATAGTAAATGATAATAATATGCTATGATAATAGTTTTCTTCAGGGTTCCATGAGTAAAGTAGTAAAGCTACACATTAGTTGAAGACGGAGTAAGGAAAAAGTTATTTTTCTTATTTTAAAAAGAACGCAAACGCTGAAGCTCAAAAGCTTAAAAGCGAGCGAGCTACGTAGCAGCACCAGAAAAGCAAAGAGCTTAAAAGCTAATGTTTTGTAGTATTATATCATATCATACTTTAATATTATATCATACCATAATAATAATAATATTGTGCAAAACGTTAAGCAACTTTTCACTGTTCTTTTCAGTAATACACCTGTGTAGCATCTACAGATACAACAATATCATATCCCTTTTGCCGTTTCCTGCTTGGTTAAACAGTTTGCTAATCGTAAGCTTTAAAAACCTATTAGTATCTTATAGAATTTAGAGATATCTTACACATAAATACTTATAAAGGCAACACTAATAACAAGGCATTACACAAAATATTTACGCGGCTTAAACTATCTGACTTTGGGTTTCTTTCGCTACTACTTATTTGCTAGTGAGTGAGGAACCCACCTGAGCTGAGCGATATAAAGTGTTTCCTATGGGAGACGACCGACGATACATGTAATTTTCGCAATAGTTTAACTAGCAAATTGAAATATATGCCTAGGTCAAAACAAGAAAAATGTAACGGACGGATAAGGATAAAAGGATAAACCTAAACAAAAACAGTAGTGAAAGAAAAAAAGAACGAAACGTTCCTTCCTCTTTACTTCAGTAAGCGTTTTAGCGAACTTCTTTCTGCTTCTTCTTACTACGGCGTTTTGTAGGCTGTTGTAGCTCTTCTCTTGTCATGAGATATAAACTTTTTACGCAAACATCAACTTCATTATTCATATTGTACTGACAAGGAGAAGAGGAGGAGTGATGGTGGTAGAAGTGGAAGTGGATGGAGGCAGAGAACTGACGAACTGAAAGAAGGAGAAGCGTATTAGTCAGTTAAAAAAGAAAAGAGAAGTTTTTAGCAGAGGACAAAATGAGAACATTTACAATGCCAAAATACTACACTTGTCTATAGGTATATTAATAAAAAGAACAGACTACGACAATAATGCTTAAAATATAATGAAATGTGACAAATGTGCTTTGTACTATTAAATGCGAATGTGTAGATAAGGCTTGTTTTCACATAGGTATATTTACTCATTTTATTTCACCACCACCACTTCGCTTCGGTGCTTTGCTACTTTTGTTTGCTATTTCTAATTTTATTATGTATTATTTTTGGGAAAAACCTTCAAAAAGTTTTGTTCTTGTTCATTCATTTATCGTTGTTTGGGGGAGAGGGAGAGGAGGAAAAGACATGGAAAGACGAGACAAAACCGCGTTATCATCATCATTACCATCATCATCACATGACAAATACTATAAGAGGACTATACCTAGGTTAACATTAATATTACGTCCCTAATAGTCTCTATTTAAGTTGCTTTTTTTCTTTTCTGCATAGGTAAATAAATTCATTAAATTGAAATTTATTGGCAAATTGGCAATGCAATGCGTCAGTGTTAGTAATAGAGGGATAAAGAAGACAACCGATAAAAAAGAAAGGGATTTTGACAGAATAACAAAGCAGAAAATATGGAGCACCATAAATGTATTACATAAATCTATTTATGTGCTTATGTATTGTAGTAATCGTTGTTGTATTTTATGTATGTCTACTTGTTTTTATTAACCAATTCCAAAATATTCTAATGTACTTAATGCTATGCACATATGCATGCATACTTAGTTGACCAATGTGATCAATAATAATTATCTTGATTAGTTTTTATCAAGAAGAAAATAAGAAGGAGTGTGTAATAGAAGTAAAGGATAAATGATAGAAAGGTAGGTATTTATCGATAAAAAGTTAAGTAGGGAGAAGAAATAGACAATGACAAAACAACTGTAAGAGAAACTTATTGAGCTTTTGTGCGATACTCCTCTTATATTACTTAGCTTTTCTTGTTAAGTGGTATGTTACAGTAGTGCTCTGATGTCATTTGATTGGCATGAACAAGAAAATAATCGTAAATGAAACTAACAGGACAAGCTCGAATGGAACTTTTCTTCTTCTCGAGCTTTCGAATCAGCAGTCGAGCTTGACTTGATACTTTGATATTATGAACAAAGCAATACATAAATATTATGCACTGATGACGATGATGATGAAGGCTTAGGAAAGACGAAGAAGAATGATCGATCAAAATTGAAACGATCTTGAAAACGAATTGAAAGAAATGGAGAAAGAGAGAGAAGAGACGTCCATACTTACTTACATGCCAGGGACAAAAGATTTGTCAAAATGTCGAAGGAACATTTTTGAGATTTTTACATGGAAGGAAAGAAATGGATCATCGCTTGAAAGATTTTTAGCTTTGAATAATTTATTTTCTGTAAAGTACGCCAAAAGAACAAATCAGTCATTTTTTGAACTGCGTAAGCAAATCCAATGCCAAAATATGCCGATTCTTTTTCGCAAAAGTTAAAATATTTGAGTATGTTACAAGGATAAGAAGAGGAAAGTTTTGGAGGATAAATTAGCTATTCGCGTATGTGAAGAGGAGAGAGTACGTTTTAGTTCAAACAAACCCTCATTCAGTCATTTCCTATATGATATGGCGTGGAAAATATAATGGTAGGTTTTTTGTTTACGGATATGTATATTTTTATTTTTTCCGGTTCTATTAATACCCACTGTTAGCAATTCTAATGAATTATTCATACCACTAAAATCGTCGTAATATATTAGCCGTACTTTATCCATATCACAATCGTGCGGTGTATCAATTCAGGAGTAAGCAAACTACTAAAAAAGTAAGTTCGTTTCTCCGATTGACTGAGGTGTGGTCGTCTGTTTTATGCAAACATTAAACTGATTCGATATATGATATATTAAAATGAAAAACAAAAGCTTAATTGTATGAAGGTGTTTCTTCCTTTAAAGATTTTGTCTAAAAACTGGAAATGGCTATTACGAATGGGAGCGGTGGACGTGACAAAAAAATTAGGTAAACAAAACCCAAACCACTTCTATTTCTATTTGCCGTCATCTTTTATCATCATAAATATATCTACAGACAAAAAAGAAAATCAAATTATTTTCTGGGTACATTCATTCTTGATATAATTTGAAGAGTTCCTTACCCCTTTCACCTTCTTTTTCTCTTCGTTTCATATGTATAGATTAGTAGAAACAGATCAAACGAACTCAGCGAGTATTACGTATGTCGTCGTCGTCGTAGCGGAGTGGTGGAAAAGTTATAGCAATTCGGCAATGAAATCCACAAAGGACAAAACCGTTTTCTGAAAACTCATGAGAAGTTGCGCTTTCTCCTCTTTTTGGTTGTAGTCTCATTAAATGAAATGCGTGTATGTTGACGACTACGAATTGCGTTGATGGTCATTGCCAAGTTGACGTAAGTAGAGAAACGAGATAACACTCTGACCTGACCACAAAGAAACTTTTTAATGACCCTGTGAAGGTGAGAATGAGAATGGTTTTCTTCAGAGCCAGACCAGACCCGTTCCCATTATATTGTTGAATGAAAATGTTAACACACTTCTTGGGATTCTTTGATGAATGAGAAAGTTTGCGGACTGCTTTCACTAATAATAAAAAAACCTTCTCACTCTGACCTGACCACAAAGAAACTTTTTAATGACCCTGTGAAGGTGAGAATGAGAATGGTTTTCTTCAGAGCCAGACCCGTTCCCATTATATTGTTGAAAATGTTAACACACTTCTTGGGATTCTTTGATGAATGAGAAAGTTTGCGGACTGCTTTCACTAATAATAAAAAAAAACCTTCCTGCACTAAATATTTGATGATATGATGCTTATCATTGAATGTCACCGAGTTACTGCTTCGTCGACACTCCTTTTGTATGTGCGATGATATTTTTTACTATAGCATACAGAACATAAGTACATATATCAATTTTCGTTTTTNGTCGACACTCCTTTTGTATGTGCGATGATATTTTTTACTATAGCATACAGAACATAAGTACATATATCAATTTTCGTTTTTTCTCCACCGATGATATTGGTCAATTTTCTAGATTCCTAAGTAAAGTGCGTGTCCGTCCGTTTTTTCGTAGTTTCATTGAGAAAGTACAAAAATTGAAGCCATTTGGTTAGCTTTTCTAACTACCAACAAGCTTCCAGCCACAAGTCTGTTTGTCGTAGTTGGGTGAAATACTGAAACTCGTTAGACCTAAATAAGTCTTTGGATTTTATAAAAAATTAATTTCTTCTCCCAATTGCAATGAAGCACTTGCACTCACAGTTCGCACAATCGACGGTAGTGATGGTTGTGTGTTAGTGTTTTTTAAGCGAAGAGAACAATTAGAACAAACAACGTAAAAAATTATAGTACACGTGGAATAGATACGCCTACCTACACATAGTATTGTACATTACACTAGGTAATATAAACGACTATGAATTCGATTGAATAGCTTTATTATGTCTTTCTTAACGCTTATCGATTAAATTTGATAATCATAAGGATGAAATCGTGTTTTACATTGAAAATAAAATAAAATCCTTTCTATTTACTCACTCTTACTCTTTTCTGCAATCATTTCACGAGTTACTTATTAGCTTACTAACAGAACATCACAAAGTCACAATCAAAACTGAAATCGAGCCGAAGCGAATGTATCTTTACAATACATACAATACAGTGTCTCATTTTCATGCGAATGCCGTGCGTTATTTTGACTTTCTGACAACGTGATCGATATAGGCTTTTAATTATGCTACGAACATCTTGAGATTTTGCTTGTGTAGATATTCCATTCGAAATACGACTTGCGGCTTGATTTACGATACAAGGAAGAGAAATGCAAGAAAACTTACTTAATTCCTTTCGAAAAAAATAAACGAGAGTAATTTATGCTCGCAGATTTATCAGTTCTCTTCCAAACCCCCTTCCTTGCGTTATGAAGATTTCGAACTAGCTAAACTGAACTGAAATAAGTGTATTTTGATGATTTTGTAATCTGTATTCTGTTTTGTAATAAAAACCATACGATGCAAAAAAGGCATTTCGGAACATCGCATCGGCAAATTATGCGTAACTCTTGTGAAGAAATGATGCGCTGAGTTGCTTCCAAATGCTGATATTCGACTTCCGTTGCCGAAGAAATGATGTGATGTGACGTGAATGATGCGATTCATGCACTGATTTGAAACTGATGATGCGAGATGGGTTGCAAATTGCAAATGCGATGCACAATGCACAACAACCGACGGGACAGCCAAAACCAATAAGGCAGAAGAAGGTTTGTTTTGCTTAAAAAGCAAACGAGCAATTCGAATTGGAGTAAAAAATTGGCTATTGAACGAAAAGAGCGATTTTTTCAAAATTATTATATTCCTCATAGAGATTTACGTTGATTTACTATAAAACTAAAACTGAGCCACCCCATCCCATCGTCACTCTTCAACGCTGCTGCTGGAATGAAAATCTCGTATTACTTGAAGGTTTTATAATATAAAATATTATACTCGATCATGGTTGCTTTTCTGTTCATGTTTCTCTTCAGTTCAGGTTTGAAAAACCAATGGAAAAAAGAACCGATACTCTTGAACATATTGTAATAAGCTAGACCGTTTCGGGATATTGGTTTTGGAGGAACATGTGTTTAGTTTACATAAACCATCCGTTCAGAATGCCACCGGCAAAGAAACTGCAAAATAAACGGTTGATGGCTCATATATACTCACCCCAAAACGACATAAAGTGGTGGTGGTAGTAGTAGTGACATGACGCACCGAATTTATGCATTCAAAAGTTACTCCTATATAACGTTACTCCTACGTTACTCCTCACGTTTAATATAATATTAGTATGCTTCCTCCTCGCTACCCTGTGAAGTTTTGCAAGCAGAGAATTTATTATCGCGTGACTGAATTCTTATGCCCTTCTCCCTCTATCTATGTAAATTGAAAACAGATTTATTACAATGAAAATGGAAAATTCGAAACGGTATTATAACTTTAATTGTTAATTTTATTTTTAATG